>JAOBRC010932002.1:0-16542 GCA_027575255.1 Scolionema suvaense | reverse complement strand
AAGTAGAGTGCACATGCATAAATTACATGAAACACAACAGGTCATGTCAGTTGCTATCATGGAATCCTTTCTTATTCATTCATAAGTCAGAGTCCCAAAATAGTGGATGGACAAGCTATACTAAGGTGAGCACAATTCTATGTAATTCTTCTACTTCCGACGATGCAGCCAACTTCTTCTTAGCTATTTATTTTAATAGATTATATGAGTTTGTTCAGAATGATAAAAGTCACAGAATGACCATAAGGCGGTTAGACGCATGCTTCTTTCTTACCACACATTTTTACACCACATTAGAAAACCATTCATTTGACAAGGTGAAGGCCTTCTCCAATTGAGGATTTGCTTTCTGCTCCTCACATCACCCAGAGCTAGGTTCTACTGAACACCTAGGCCGTCTTAACTTCTAGAGATTTTGCACTTACCACTATAGCAGCCTGGTGAGATCTGAAACCTGAACCTTATGCACGCGAGATTAATGCGCTCAGTTAGCGACTCCAGAGAGCCCTTAAGGTTAAAGGAAGGGTTATGTCAAGAATGTAATTTTAGTACCTACCTACCTAGGCGATAGAGCACATCAAAACATGAAACGTGGCGTTTATTTCACGGCAAAATCTTGAGCCCTTAAGGTTAAAGGAAGGGTTATGTCAAGAATGTAATTTTAGTACCTACCTACCTAGGCGATAGAGCACATCAAAACATGAAACGTGGCGTTTATTTCACGGCAAAATCTTGAGTAGTTTTGGAGATATCGAGCCTCAAAGCTCAGAAGCTACTATCTTGATTTTGATGATGTCATTACATTGGTGTACCATTGCTAAGCATTATCATTTCCTTAGTAACGCATTACCTATATTTAAATTGTATATTTTATCAAACAGATCTTTGACATATTATCCAGATTTATGACAAAATGAAAAAAAATACTCTGAAGCAATTCAAGATTGAATATTTTGGGTACAAGGTTTGGATAATTTGAGTGATACGCAAGTAACGTCATGCATAATAAAAGGTAAGATGGCAGCTGCTAAACTTTGGGGCTTGATATCTCCAAAACTACACAAGCTTTTGCAATGAAATAAAAACTATACATCATGTTTTGGTGTACTCTATCCACTGCTAGAATTTCATATTTGACGTTACCCTTCCTTTAAGGTAGATAGGGATTGGCCATTCCACTGAGTAGAGCTACCCTATGGTAACCATGTGCGAATGGCGTCCTCGACAATATCTCATGGCTCCTAATCCACGGGGAGGTCTTTACATCGTCAACTAATTAATTCAAGGATGTTGACCACTACCGACATTCTTCGTGACATTCACTGAAGTGATAGGTGTCTGAAAATAAAACAATGCTCATACTTCGAGCAAAATCAGTTGTATTCACAGGAAAAATAACCCTAACATAGGTCTCATCCTTAAAACTCAATCTTCATTATATAACATTCATGCTTATTGGCAAATTGAAATTATAAGGGTTTGACTAGGATCTGAATTTCTGGTGAGTAACGAAATTCAAGAATTGAGCATCAAGATAAAAACAATTTTTTTATTTGGTAGTGCCTGGGACCAAACTACTTCAGACTAAGTATCCTGGAGGCAGAACTGCTACTTTGCACAATAAATCTCAAGATCTTTACTTTCAAAGATTCTATCGAATCCTGCCCATTAAAAGCTGTTGTACCTCATGAAATGCTGACATCTATTTATCGTACCAATAAAAATATAAACTTGGATGTACTCTGGTCTCTTACCCTATCATTTAGCAGTGGTAGTTCCAGAGAGCGTGGGAGGGGGGCATTACAGCCCTCCTCCATAACTTCGGAACGGCTACTCTGTCAAAACAAAACTTGGTAGGTATAAAGTATATCATGATACAAATCATTTGTAATAATTTTTAAAATGATGTCACTCAATTTTCGATGACGTTATCAAAATGATGTCAGATACTTGAAAAATGCCAGGTGTCGATTTTTCATCAGGGATCAAAATGCACTCAATTGCCTTGTTGGGGAGTTTTCTATCATTGATTCCCTCTAAACAATGGTTTGGTGTTACCAAGATCTGTCCTTTTGCTGCGAAAAGATGCTTTCGTATGAAAAATCACATCTACCGCACTACAAAAATGACGTCATCACGATAACCGCAGGGTTCCCCACTCCCCAATTTTTGTCACAGAGCGTGATGAATTTCACTCTGCTCGTTAAAAAGATTATCATGAAAAGTTCAGCAGGACCAATATAGCCACCCCCGACGTGGATAGATTTAAGTACTAGGATATTCTCTTAACTTCTTATTTTAGCCTGCATTTGTAACATGCCAATTTTCGTACAATATCATTCCAAGCAACAATTTCAAGATGTGTTACTTATATTCTAAATAAAAAGTTATACTTCTCATAGGTTCATCCTCCGTGTAACCCAGACGAAGAGCACTCAAAAGTTCAAGGTAAGAACTGGAAATTATTTTTCATATATTTCAATATTTAATACACATTGTACAACACCAAAGCTGCAAAATACCGAGACTTAAACCACGAAAGTTGCTTTCAAGTCGTTGTCTTCAATCTGCAGCGCTAACTCTGAAAATCAACATGGTAGATTTCGGCACTAGGTCCGGATACATGGAAAATCACTGGGTCTGATTTTAAATCTACCAACATTTTCAAAATCAATACTGATTTGATGTCTTGCAAGTTGTAGAGACTTGTCAGCTCGGTTGCCTAGATACAAACCACTGCCACAATGAGCCTAATTAATAGTTCTCATGGTTGCCTGATGGTCTGGACAGTCATCGGAAGTGTCGAAAAGTGTGTTCATATCACATGATACTTCTTACTTCAGGTCAAACAAGAAGCCTTGCAGCGTGAAGATTGATGCTCTTGATCTTGTTTCCAACACCCGTCTCATCAAAACAACAAATGCTTCCAACTTCATGCCAGTATCTATTCGGTCTAATTTTGATTGGATCATTGAGAACACTTTTCCGGGAGAAGCATTCAAGCAGCTTTTAGGCAAAAGATTTCCTATGAATGCATAAGTATAGTGATGTTGCTCTGACAAATATTGCACTTGAGCCCTACTCAACAGAAGCTGAGCCAATTGCCAACTCATGCCACAGTGTTAATGAACATGAGACCAGGCCACTCAGAATCTTGTAACAGAATTCGCATGCAAAGATCACATAAACCCTATTCAGGATGATGGGAGTGGCAAATAACGCTGGAACGAAGAAGGGTGGAGTAATGAGACTTGGTGACTTTAAATATAATTTAGTTATGCACATTTTACTGAGGTTTCGCGTTTATACCTGTTGTGGATCCCGAGATAAGAGTCATTGGTCAAGACTGCCTAGTCCCAAATTCATGCCGAAAACGGGTGTTACGACAAAATAAGAGAAAATATGACTTTTTGTCAATAAAACATGTTCGTCTAGTGTTCTAAACCAACTTTCTGGGAAACAGAAATTTTTGAAAATAGTCAAAATTCGGGCGTGATGACATCATCAAAAGATTTTTCATAAAAATTGAAAGTTTATGGTTGAAAAAAATTGAGAGATTTCATAAAAATCGAAAGTTTAGATATGAATCTTCGGTGAAACACTACAAATGTTGTGAGCCATAAATAATATCTGAAGAAATTCTCGTTCAGCTTTCCGGTGGCAATTTACATCCCAAAAATGGCTATTTTCAATATTTTTTCGAAATAGTTCAAGAGCAATTCATTCGTTTTTTATTATTGTTATCCAGGGAGTAATTTGTCCAGGGGGTAATTGTCAAAGGGGGCAATTATCCAAGTGATCAATTATCTGGGCAATCCTCCGGGCGTTTTTGAGATGGATCTTGTAAATCTAGCACTGTTGACAGGTTTTTGAGAGATAAAAAATAAAAGTCATTTGAATACAAAAAACGTTGTGATTAGTCACACGCTGAGTTGTTAGGGACTGCTCAATAATTTACTACGAATTCTACAACTAAGTCGCAAATCAAAGTTGTTGTGTATCTAGACCATAAGATTTCAACAGCCTGAAACATTGAACAGTGTTGTGACTGTTCGAGGGGTAAAACAAACGGTGTAGATTTTTCCAACCACAGTACTTTTCACGTATGGCACAAAACATTTGTTTCATTATTAATCTTTTTCTTACAGATATCAAAGAATTGGTGAGCTACAAACAAGTGAAATCATCACCACCACATGACTCAAGTCTACCCATTTCAAATGCAGTTGATGGCAACAACATCACCGAATTTGCATCGCGACCAGAAATGTCCCCATACATGATGATTGAGTTGTCAAGCAAGGTCACAATTCATAGATTTACCATCCGAAGTCGACCATGCTGCCCAGAGCGGTTATATGATTTTAATGTTTACATCGGATACAGCGAAGTGGCCTCTTCCAATCGAATCTGCACCAAGCACGCCACTCAAGCAAATCTTCCTGTCAAATCCTACACTTGCCCTTGTCTGAATGGTCAATATTTTCATTTGGTAATGAATGATATCGGAGCAGGCCGACGATTAGGGATAGCGGAGATTTGGATATTTGGACGAAAATGAAACTCCAGCTACTAGTACTACAAATTATAACAAATGGAACTATTGTCACCATTGGACAATGAAGAGTTGAGAAATGGATTGCGTTGCCCTTGACCATGGCACACAACACAATAAGTTTTTTTGTCCTGTGAAATAGAGGTTAAGAATAGATGTGACACACCCACATGCCTAGACCTTATAAGCCCTTTCTAACATAAAGTACATAAAACTTGCATAGCTACAATGCAACCTCAAAGAGAACTGTAATTTGAAGACTGTCATTCTACTGTCTACTGCTTGGTGTCTAATAGAAGGGGTATTGGAATAGCCCGGGAGGAGGGGGGGTTGCAAAAATCCTTAAATACTAAATACCAGGGGGTTGGAATAGCTGAGCAGGGTTGGAGAATGTAAAAGTGCTTATGTGACAGAAATACGTTCATTCCATTCTAGTAATATGGAATCAAAGAGAGAAAGAAAAAGGCACCTCTGCAATCATTTAAATAAAAAGAAAAGTACTATTTTCTACTAAAATAGGCAATTTTAGCTTACTGTGCACTTTTCTTGGGTGAAACTGTATAAACAATTAACTGCTATCAGAATTAAAATGCCCTGGGTGGAAAAAATCGAAAAATTAATTAGGCAACCAAGACTAGTATTGACATGACTGAAACATCACATAAATCTCGGGAAGCATCTATCCTGAGACGTGTGTCGAATAAGGCAAATTATTATGATTTGCTATAGTTAGAATGCAAATAAATTGCAACAGAACAGTCGAGTTGTCTCAACTGTTACCAAATTTTACCTAAAATGTTTGCCTCTTTTTCTGTCACTAAAAACGAATTTTTAAGACATTCTAAAAAAAGTTAAGATACTTATAGTCTCCAGTCTTTACTAGATAACAAAGTGGGCAAAAAAAGGAAAAAGTAGAAATATTGTCTTGTCAGAATTAATGCCATGATGCTATAATTGAGATCGGCTTAAAGGATGGAAAGAGCAATAGATCAACAGCGGTACCGATTTCTCGCTTCAAAGCAGCATTTCATAGGATCCATGACAACAGTTCTCAACATGCCCATTACATCTATATCACTTTTACAATGTGAAATTCATCAATGAATTACAGAAAAAAAGTTAGAAAGTGCAACTTCTGATGAATGTCACGAAAAACATACAGGGTATATTAACACTTATCATGATGTAATGTGTTTCAGCTTTGAACTTGTTTCAATCGCACGCAATGAAGTAAACTACCCTTGTGCAGTTGTGGCCTGTGGCCACTTGCAGAGCTTGCGAATGGTGTAACGTGTTCCAATGAGCAGGATTGTCCGCAGTGAGAGTCCGGGGTCATTTGCTATTTGCCATTTGCGATGACGCGGAGAACAGCAACGCACTGCCCTGAAGAGCACAATGACTTGAAGCCAGAGATGAATGATCATTCCTGCTTCGGAGTCTGCACAGTCTTTTTGGTGCCTTGCACATGCAATGGGAATTTTCGCAACCTCAGAAATGACCTCCCCACTGTTGCGACCAGTGGCCACAGGCAGAGCTCGGGAATGAGGTAATGTGTTTCGTTCTACAGGATTGCCTACAGTGAGAATGGAACCTGGGCCAACGCGCAGAATAAAAAGATTATCTGTAAAACCTAGAATTCATCAATCGGTTGCCCTTCTGGAAATCTTGTCATTCGCAATACGCAGAAGTTCAGACTAGCAAACTTTATTGTCTCGTAAGAGCAGTAACTCTTTTCGTCTTCTACCAAAAATAGCACAAGTTCATCCATAAGATCTACTCCTAAAACAAAAGGACAACAAACTCAGGTGCAACACATCAGCATTATTTTGGTAACTTGCCCATGATAGACAAAGGGAAATTCAATTTCCAAAACTCATGTCATTATTAGTGGAGTGGGTTAATGCGGGGCATGTGCTTCCACATGTCCCTAAAGCTATATCAGAATGTGCCCTTAACTTCAATGGAGTGCTTACCAATAACAATTAGGAGAGGGACGTCCCCTCGCTTCTATTGAAAGGAAAAAATTGGGTCAGCGGTTTCAAAATTAGCCAGTAAATCTTGCATCGTGCTATTGCGAAAGAAACGATGAACGTGCATAATCTAAGTCAGTCTCGGTCCTGAACAGTTCAAATTTTTAACTTACACAGCTGGAAATTAAATTAAATCCGCTAGAATGTCAATTTAAAACTGTATTATGTCGCTACCAATAGCATAGAGTCCATTGAAAAGAAGATGGAATTTAAATCAAATCCGTTAGCATGTAAATTTAAAACACCGCATTATGTGGCTCCCCATAGTACAGAGTTCATTGAAAAGAAGATTTCTTTTGATAATCAAACAATATTGCTCGGCAGACGGAAATGACGGTCCATTTGCACTGAGTTTCATAACAATGTGACGTAGAACCCCAGCATTGATGCCGTTGTGGCCGCCAACTAAGAAACAGGGTGTAGTCTACCTTCTATTAATACCAAGCTATAAATTTAAATCATTCTATTGTCAAGGACACTTTTTCTCAAGTAAGCATTCAAATACAAGGCAAGACCTACAAATGGGAAAACCTTATTTCCTTTATTGTGAAAGCTATTGATCAGCTATTTGAACAGTGTAGATTGTTGCAAGCACAACTCTGAGGACACTGATGCAACAGTTGCGTTGTTCAAATTAGAGGGAGTAATACACCATATAGAATAAGCATTTGTAAGTACAACTTCATGTGTATGGAAAATGTCTTTTTCATCACTTCTGTTAATTGATACTTGATGATGCTAATTCATAGCCGCGAACCTGAAATGCACAAGCCTTTTCTGTAGTTAAAAGTCGAGCCACCTTTAGACTCTTTGCACATGCAACTTTTCACCAGGTAAGCTATACACTCTCAAGGTGCTTTGAGAGTCAGCAGTTTGTCAATGAGAAATATTCAAAACACCAACCAGTGGACAAGTCCTTTGAATTCCTAGATAATATTCATTGCACCATAACAAACACTTCTCGATCTTTTGTTATATCTTCTCCAGCCATATCAGGGATCATAGTTTCATTGAGCCCTTTATCAGTTTATTACAGGCTTAACTATGAATAGTTATCACTAAAAACAGCATGCACTTGCAAGCAACATAAAACCGCATTCATGGATTTTTTCAGGCAATGATCAAACGCGTATAATGTCCATCTTCCTCACGCTGTGTGATCTGCTTTACAATTCTCATGTTCTTTTGTTTACAAGACCAATCTCACAAAAACATGGGAATCGCATGAGCCTTAATGGCCCTGGAGTTACGATTTACGGAAACATGGAAAAACACAAAAATGTTCAGCAAAAAAATTACTACATCTAAGGAAAAATCATGAATGATCCAGACCAAAGTCCTTGCAATGCAAATGCATAAGAGATCTTGCCTAGTAGAAACATTTTGACCTGAACATGTCTGGACTTTTGTTTACTAGTAGCTTGCTCTATCAGACTGATGCACATCATGCCTTTTTATAAGAAACATTTTTGCAAGAAACTTGTACCTAAAAGCACGCACAGTTTGACAAAGTACATCTTACATCTATTTACTCAAAATGAATTAAAATAACTACTCTCAGCATTTAAAAGTCAGGAAAATAAATACCAACACCATCCTAAATTGATTAACGTTTTCATGATGTAAGCACTCAAGTTACTTCAGATTAATACTGGAATTTACAACACTTTGACTAATACTCAGTCAAGAAACTTTTTAAGAAATTGTTGGCATTACAAATTTTAGTACAATAAGTCACCTGCTTGTTTTCGCGTAAAAATTATTTCTAATTGTAGTGAAGACACGTTCTGAATAGAAATTAACACAATCAAAAGAAGAGGAACAAATTTCTACGGACCACAGATTCAGAATCAAACTCACACCAATAAAATGAATTGAACTTGAAACTTTAAAACCTTCTTTGAATGATGAACAATGTTTTCGGGTTCAAAGCCTTCTTGACTTCCTTTTTACACACTACTAGAATCACTCTTCTCCTACACTATCATAATGCTGCAGCTTCAGGCATATTTTTGGAAACAGGATCTTCAGTAAATTGTAATCCACTCTTGAGCTGACCAAAACAAGTTGCCCAAGTCGAGGTTCACAGGTCTAGTCTTACGCAATCTAACTAATTGTAAAATAGCATCTTTCTTCGGTAAATAATTATTGCTAAGGCCTCCCAGCCCCAAAAATCAAATTCTTTTATGAATTCATGCCAAATTTATCTCATATTTTATTATTTTTTATGGTGCATCTCTAAAGACTTCATGCTATTCTGCGCAACACACTTCAATATTTATAATTGGCTTATATTTTCGATATGTGATAGTGTAATAAACTGACGCCCTTTTTACACGGGGAGCTGCAACAGGCAAGCAAAACTGAACTAGAGTCGAAAGGCTATCATGAAACAATGCTGGTACCATAACTTGAGGAAGATGCCGAGAACCAAAGAAAATTGAATACTATAATTTAACCAACATTATATATTATGCTATTATATACTGAACCCCAAAATTTTAAGCCTATTTTCAAAAATTTATACCACATCGATAATTTTATGCTTTTCTTTTTTTTAATGCCGTCTGGGAGGCCTATGCTAACAATCAACGGGAATTAAGCAGTCAATAGGCCTCCTTTTATTTTTATTGAGTAGCAACAATCTCAAACACTGATTTCAACAAAAAGGGCACTTGTTTCCATTAAATTAGTTGGAAAATTTGAGAATTAGATTGAACTTTAAGTAAAAGGGCACTTTTGAAACTAATTTTGAGAGGGGCAGCGTCCGAATACCGGACCCTCTTCTTGGCTGCATTAGGGCCTGGCAACAACTAATCAGATTAGTATTTTTCAATAAGACTTGTTGAACTCCACCAATCATTGCTGATTTGATTGAAATCTACATTCTGCAGCTCTCCATACCAAAAAACGCAAGATAACATACACACAGGATAGAAAGTAAGCCAAACACAACCTGAGCTAGGGCATGGCGATTTATCTCCAATTGACAATTGGTCATAACTGACAAATTGCTCAGATAAAGATTGTTAAAAGATTAACATTTTTACTTCTTGAATGGCCTACCGGTAAAAACTTCTATGTTACCTATACACTATTCTTTCCTTGGTAAATATTTCGTTTTTCAATACTTATTGAAAATCGTACTCATATGAAAAAGTTCAAATACCCTAAGGTAAATAATTTTTGCGGAAATAATATTGCGGAACGAATTTTGGCGAATTTGTGTACTTTTCACAAAAATTAGTTCGCAAAACGTTTGAAATCTGCCATTCGCAAAAATTAGTTCCCGAAAAGCAATCAAAATTCAGAGAACCAAAAAAGAAGGAAGGACAGGCCAATATGAACACTGTTTCAGGCCTTATATGTTCATTAACGCCTGTCCTAACTACCCGATTCGCAAAAATCAATTCAGCAAAATCCATGAATGCATGCGATTCTCAAAAATTAGTTCCGCAAAATATTTGGGATTGGCTCCCCCGATCGCAAAAAATAGTTCCGCAAAAATTAATTACCTTAGGGTAGGAATCTTCTGTTGTCATCAAAAAACACCAAGTCACAGAACTCCCACAAATATAATCATGGATCATTGTCTACCAAACAGTGTACATGAATCAGAAGATGCCACTGATGGCCTAAAAAAACTATAATTATCTTGAACATAACTAAAGTGGCTTCTTATGTATGTAAAAAAAACACCACAAAAATAACCAAAAAATAGCCATGCAAACGGGCAACACCATCTTTCTCAGACATGACACATGATGCATTACAAAACAATAACGTCTATTACATTTCATGCAAAAATGACTCAAAGAAAAAAATGAACAGATCTTGAAATATTCCTAAAACACCGTAAAAAAAAGGCCGTTTTACGATATAAATGACCATGCCCAATTAACTGCTGCTAATTTTTCTAATTATGATAAGATTAGATAATTTATCTGCTGCCGATATGATTTTTTTAAAAAAAAGCTCAAAATTTTTGGACATAGATGGGCACTGCAAGCTGCACAAAATTTTCATAAAAAATCTGCCTTCATGTTTGTTTTTGCTACAGATATTCACATCCATACCAAATTCCACAAGGATCACCAAATTCCACAAGGATCCACAGAGGGGTTATCTGGGAAAAAGTGGATAGGGATGGACAGAGGGACAGAAGAATGGACAGATCTCATTTTACGGGACTCTTATGCTAATACTGGAGTCAAAAAATGATTAACTTGGTTTCTGAAATAAGGAACTGTCTTAAAATGTAAGAGTAACAGTAACATGACACATAAATTGTTTTCGTTGACAGAATCTTCAATTGTCAACCAATCTCACATAAAGTGCCTTCAATTATTATAATTATACTTCCTTTATCCTTACAGAGCTTTGGCTTTTTGAGGTAGTGGCGCAGAGCACGGAGGGGCATGAGCCCTTTGAAGATCGATTAGCGAAAAAAGTGCATGAACTAGTAAGCAAGCATACATTGCCATTTTCATGGGTGTGCGGATTCCACCCACTCTGAATTTCTGTTGAACTAATGCCATAAACTTATACATACTATTATAGTAGATATAATAAGCATCTGCTATTAAAATTGTACAACAGAAAAAACTCGGTCCAAGTCCTATTTCCCAAATTTCCCCTAATTTTTAAAGCCACACATCTGATTTTTTTTTCTCATTTCCCTCTAAATTTTAGAAACGTTTAGTAGAGCTTGTTCAGAGTGTCAACAGTTTAAGGACAAGAACGATATTATTATAGAGGCATTTTTTTAAGTTAACAGCATAAATCTATATGGTTTAGGGATATTTAACACAGAGCATGGGACGTTTCCAGCCACAGCGTGTGGTGGGAAGGAGTGGATAAAATCCCCAACCGTTGACTTCTGGAAGAACAGTGGTGCACTCACAAAACATCTTCTAAGACTCCAGGAGCTAGGTTAGGTCCCGCGAGCACTTCGAGCTCAATGTATTTTGACTGTGGATATGATAAGGACAATGTATGAGGTTTGTAAAAAACAAAGTGGCATGTCCAGGTTTATGGTCACTTGTCTGTAATTTCGCGTTAAATGTCTCTGTCATTTTGAATCTTTGCTCCAATATAAAGAAAATTAAAAGCTGCATGAAAATGTAACACATAGCATAACATAAGAGTGGAAATTTCATGCTGATTCAGATTTGCTTAAGGATTAACGTCCCAAAATCCACAGTTATGGAGTTATGGCGAGAAAATATCTGAACAGATCCGAAAAAACAGCAAAATTCATAATTTTACGACATCTAAAGTAGCAAATTGCGCATAGCTAGCTTGTACCTAAATCGACATGATTTACATTTTTTTATGTGCAGCACAAACTGTGGCGACGCAAGTGCAAATTAACTTCATCTATCTCTGAAGAAACGTAGTACATCCTCCATGTACCTATGTTTCATACTGTCACCTCATCATAGCACCACATTATGAAATAGGAGGCACTCTCTGATGTCAATGCACGTCTTTGCCCGTAGTGCGTGTGCAAGCATACTAGCACCAAGAAGATCTCCTTTGCTAACTTTGGCAAGGCCATCATAATTAACTTAAAGACATAGTAAAGTTTAGGATGGTTTTGTTCGAAACGACTCCAGACTGCCAGAGTCCATAACTCTGAACCTGCCCAAGTCTGTGGATGAGAGTGTGTGTATTTGGAACTCATTCAATTTGGTCACACTGCCATCAATCACCCATGCTCAACATAGAAAGGCGGTCATTATTGAGTGTACGTCTTTTGCTCCTAACTGCGAAAGTGGTTAATGTCCAATGATGCTGCACTCACGACAAATAGGGTGGATACTATCAGCAAGGCATCATCCTACACACTGCTTTCCAGTTGTGCCACATAGCTGTTCGCCTGCGAAGCTGCATCCGGTTACTAATGCATGATCACAGAGCGTCCTTAGTTACTGTCTGTGAATACAATTTTTTTATGTTGCATACACAAATTTCTCATATGTAGGGGTTCCTTTTTTCCCCATTGCTACAATGTTAAAATTTCTATTTCTTAATTAAGTTATTTGCCAATGCTTTGTGCCCTCCTGCATGCTGTGCACTTGGTAGAGCTGCTGATCCTCTGGGTAGGGCTGAGTGTCACAGCCAGAGTCTCAAGTTCTGGTGCCCAGATGGTCAATATAGTAACTCTCAAGGGTTGCATGTTATCAGTGTCCTTGCAACTATGAGACTTATATTCATATTGGGTAACTATCCTATCCTTCTCATCTCACAGGTCTGAAGTTTTTTTGTAGTTGGTTTTGCAGTGTTCTCATCATCCACAGGCTTGCTAAAGCAGGGACAAAGATGACAAAAATTTGCAGCAGCGGAAAATTTACACGAGGTCCCACTTTCACCCCATCCATTATATTGGCATTGGTAGACACTTTCTATCCTGAAACACTCAAATCAGGCAGCCTATGGTCCCTGCTCACCCGACAACCGTGCTATGACCATAGGTGAGCAACTGCCTTGGTTTATGCTTCAACATGCCTACTATCAGTGGACACACGTTTCTTTGATCAGCAGGTACTCATTCAAACCCTGCAGCAAGGAAGACATAGAAACAAGCAAAAAGCATCTGTGGAGGTTTGGCAAACACTTACTTTATTTTGTAAAAAACATCCACAAATACAACCGCAGAATATCGCGGATGCCAAAACGCAAAACGCGGACATCTGTGGATCCGTGGAATATTTTCATCCCTGCTGCAGGGAAGAAAATATTTGCGGAACTTATTTTTGTGATTTCGGCCTTTTTATGCAAATTGTTTTTCACCAGAATTTGCTAGTAGTCACCCAATCGAAAAAACTTTCTTCAGAAAAACTTCTACAGTCCATTTAAAGTTGTAAATGTTTTGTTTTTCTTTGACGCTTCAAAGACCCGTTTACAGCTCTCTCAGCACGAGGAATAAGACAGAACATCTTTCTCTTCCATCGCAAATATTAATACAGACCATTAAATGCAAAAATTTCCTCAAAAAAACTGATCAAACAGCTTTCAGCCACAAAAATATCTTTCGTAAAATTTATAAGTGTTAAAACTTGTATTTAAAATACGTCCCTTAATGAAATCACATACTAAAATGACTTCATCTCAGTATACTAAAACATTCAACACAGGTTCATAGATTGCTTGCTTGAAAAAATCGAATAAATCCAACATTGTGAATATGTTCTACATAGTTCATGTAGTCATGTCCTACCAGCCTCCATTGCTTTACCATTTGCCTAAATTACCTAATACTCCACATGCTTATAAAAATTCAGGAGCTCATCAAAAGCAATAAATTTTCCTTTAAAATGGAGAAAGCACAAAACACTAAGTGTAATGAAAGACACAACACCAGGTGTTAACAATGCATATGGGAGTACAATACCTCAGAGAATGACAGTTAAGATCTGCCGTTCTCCCCCTATTGGCAGGGAACAACCGTGTCAATGACAGGACAGGAATCACAACGACATGAGACACGCTACACCTGAAAAATGACACAAGTTAAGGATGACTTTGAAGATTAGAAGGGATACAGTGTGGTGAAATCACCGAAACCGACGAGAATAGCTAATAGCAGCTAAAATGATCAGACCATAAGTAGATCTGAAAGTTCATCTATAGGAAGTGGTAGCCACACATGCACCTGGACTTGTGACATGGATCTAGCCTTGAACATGTTTTATGGTGCCAACACTCAGTGGTGTAACTTAAGGTTTTTGTATACTAGCCCATTCGGGCTAGCAGTCCTATATTTTCACTAGCCCAAGACTTTTTTCGCTAGCCCACCAGGTGCCTATCCAGTATTGAGGTAGTTACTTGCAATATAGCCGGTACCCAACTGGAACACCTTTGGTCAGAAAATTATCATCGCAAATATAACAGGCACTTCAAAGGGACTGCTTTAAGTGCCAGCAGCTGCAAGCGTCTAGAAATTGTGCTGCTCAGAAGTAGCATATTTTCAGAACAAAACTTGGACATGTCAATATCAAGGCACTGAAAGAAAAGAAAGGTACAAATGGTGCAGAAAAGCAGAACAGTATAGTTAGAGGTCTGGACGATTTATACAAATAGAGCAAAATGCTTGAATCCACAGAGTTCAAATTTACACTCAATTTGATCCTGAATGTTTCCTGGATTTAGCGAAAGAAATTCACTCAGTCTGTGTGAAGTTATAGTCATTTAGTGAGGCAAAATAAGATTGGTTAGGAGCATAGAAGTGGCTTGAAGCTGCTCCCATAACATACGTTGCAACGATTTTATATACACTGAAACAAAAGTTGAATTCATGTCTTGTGATTTGTTTTCTGCTTCACATGCCTTAGAGGCACATGGTCTTTCAAAAAATTTTTTTAGTAGCCCGTTCGGGCTAGCAATTAAGAAATTTCACCAGCCCCCCTCTAAATTTACTAGCCCCGAGCTATCGGGCTAGTGCTAAGTTACACCACTGACACTAAGCATTACACTGGTGACCAACCAAACCCAAAAATTATTTACAATTCAATATATACAGTGACATTATTTACTATCTCCAGAAATAGGATAGATATTATAGTCTTATTTGTGAAATAAAAAGCCAAGTAAATCTGTACACACGTCAACAAAAACGAACCCCTTCCAGCTGCGGAAAAAAATGCAAAGGAAAAACAGGTAGGGACGTGGAATCCCTGCATATTCTGCAGGGTTCAGATATCTTTCTGAATCCAAAAATCATCTTAAAACTAATAAGTAGTGCAAGGAGAAAGTAGCAAAATCTACAGTCTGCAACTTGTTGCAATAATTCATGAATAGTCCTAAGATCTTACGTAAAGCTTCTTTATCTAGATGCTTTGCTTGACTTGTACATTTCCTAGCTAGCTCCATGTACTAGTTGTAATTTCAGATCATCATGCTGGTATTCAGAAAGATATGTTACACTTTTAACCCTTTCAGTACCTGCCTTTGCAATGCCGAGGATACGAAACCATCAATATTTCCCAGCCCTCACATTTTGCGTCTGGCTAAACCCACGGCAGACGACAGATATTGCAAGCATCATCCTCCAATCAGATTGGTTAATTATCAATGAGAAAAAAAATAGTGCCGGTACATTGACGGTCATTTATAACCACTTTTTTTCAAAAACATACTTCGGGTGCAAAACGCTTGGTACTGAAAGGGTTAAACCTGAAGAGACTATATTATATCGCATACTCAGGCATTCACATACTGTATCTATCACTCAGTTTAAGCAGTAAATAATCGGGCAACATTCCATCGTTCTCTCGCGGCAGCTTTTGCTCTACAGAAATTTCAATTATGCAGACTTTAATTAAGCTATATGCTATAACTATTTTTCCCCACTACATCACGCACTATATGACTCAATTTGCTGCAACAGATGTCATAAAATTTGGATTTTTGCTGTTTCTTTGCATCAGTTGAGACAGTTTTGCGCCACGACTCCAAACCGTATATTTTGGGGCATATCTGAAAGCAAATCTGAATGAGCATGCAATTTCCATTCTTATAATATGTTATATTATGTTGAACTTTCATGCAACATTAACTTTTTTTTAAATTGGAGCAAAAATACAAAATGGCAGCGATGTTAATCAACGTGAAACCAGGATATGCTACCTCGTTTTTTACAAACCTCATACATTGTTCTTCCCCTACCAACAGTCAAAATCCCTTGAGCACAAAGTGCACAGGGGACCTAACCCAGCTCCTAAAGTATAACAAAATATAAGGGCTGAAAATGTTACTCACTTAGTCAATTTGCATGTTATTATTCCCCATTAAGAAGGAGGTAATCGGCACGGTTCAACAGTTCAATGCAAATTCTCCAACGGCTATTGAAAAAATTGCTATCTCCTCAAAGGAGAACAATGTCAAGAAATAATTTTAGCTCAAATGTTAGAGTCATGCATGAAGATTCCCTTCATAGCAGTTTTGTTTTCCTAT
>JAOBRC010930891.1:0-16556 GCA_027575255.1 Scolionema suvaense | reverse complement strand
GGTCTTCCATACATAGGAATTTAATAAGCCCCCCTTCGAATAAGCCCCCCCCCCTGGAATAAGCCCCCACCCCCAAATCCATTTCTGACAAATAAGCCCCCGGGGGCTTAATCGATTCATTACGGTACATTCTTTGCTCTACTTACTAATGCTTGTAAAGCCGAAGCTTTGACTTGATTGCTTACAGTTGATAAATAGTGGACATAGTATCCAGGGTGGGCTGGTTTCGTGTAGACTTTATGTTTAAATGTTCACTTTCCCTTTCTATTAGGCAATCTGAAAAGGCCAATTTTCCAGTTGATTCTTCCTCTAGCGCGAATTTCACTTGTGGGTGGATATTTTCTAGTTCCTCCAACGTCAGTTTCGGATCATGCATAGTAATTACAAATGTATCATCTACTTTTCTTAACCAAAACCAAATACATGGAGCATGAATCATTTTATATGCATGATTTCTTTCTAGTGCTTGCAAATATATTTCTGCAAATGCAGGTGATGCTGGTGAACCAATGAAAATTTCATCTTTTTGTATATAAGAACTTTCCATATTGAAAATGCATATGTTGACAGATATTTTGGTAAGGTGTATTTTCGCTTCTTTGCTCATGGTTGGATGAAAAGTCTCTTTTTCTGTTTCGTTCTTGATGACTCTTAAGACTTCAACTTTTGGCGGAGATGTATACATTTCCTCCAAGTCAAAACTTATTACATGTTCCTCTTCAGTAATTTTCACATCTGATGCATTCACCTGTTGGTGGTGAAACTTCACAAATTTCTTCAGACAACGTTTAACCTAGTTTTATTGCCGAGGGGGGGTATGCATGGTAACCACCTGTTCCTGAGGGTCCAGTGGATGACTGAGAATTTACTGATCAGTCTATTAGTACCAAAATAATTGGGATATTCACTTTCCATTTTCGGTAATCGTTCTCCTTCGCCAATGGGCAATGGCCATCCAAATTTGGTGGTGTTTGCGTAAGGTTAAGCCATTTTTCAAAATATTTTTAAATTTTGTTAAATACAGCTATTTCTATTGACTGCATGACTTAAAAGGGGTATAATTTACAGGCTAGATGGTCAGCAAACATGAACTTGTCATTTGACCTACCATTATGATTATAAATAAGTGTACTGTACCAAGTTTCATTCTTTTAGCTATAGTGGAAGTATGTTTTCCTGAGGAGGGGGTGATACCACCCCCTGTCCATGCCATGGTTAGCAAAATGTGTCCCCACAGACTGTTAAGCTACCTTAAGGGGGACTTTTTTCCGTGGATAAATTTTTGTGAATTTTTGATGAATTCGCAAAATTAAATCGGCACAATGCATTTGAAGTGAAGCAAGTCAAAAAGAAATCCGCGCAAAGTCGATCTAAATTTCCTAAATACTAACCTGAAGCGAAAAACTGATTTTTCAATTGTCAGTCAATAGCAATTAGCTTGGGCTCTCTCTCTCTCTGAAAATTGTCTATTGCTTCTACAATGGAGATATACACAATATTTGAATCTGAAGTTTCAGCTTTGATGCCTATTTGCGAAGTTAAATCCATGCATTTTCTCTACAAATCTCTGATTCGCAAAAATAAATCCACGCAAAACGGCCCTGGACAGGCAAAATACATCCACGCAAAAATTTTTCCCCTTAAGGTAGCCATTTCTTGATATGTTTCTATGTCCCTGTTTCTATGTAATTTTTGGTGTAAATCTTCTGCGTAAAACTACTTATCTCACTATTACTCTCATTATCCCAGTCGGAGAACTCTAATGTGGTCCGAAGTGAAGAAACTGTTTGGCTGGAGTCCGCAGATTCTATTTACTTGTTTGTTGGAAATCTACAATCTTGCCTGGGATCTTCTCTATTATATATGCTGTACTTAATTAAGATGCATTAAGAACGAAAACTTCGGCGCTTTTAATTTTTGGACAAAAATCTTTCGGCAAAAAGTTTCAAACAAAAATTAGGTAATTTCGGACAAACATTTTAGCGGTTTTTGACCAATTTTCGGCGTTTCAAAAAGTGATATACACTTGCAAGATTTCACTTTAAGGAAGCCATTTTCTGAAATTGAGACTGGATGCTTCAAGTGACTTTCTCATGTCTTTGTGGCAGTGACATGGATTTCCTTAGGAAACTTTTGCAGGATGAATGTGACTACAGCCCATGCTTTGACGGGGATGTGCAAACAGGGCTTGTGATGGTTTTCCTTTCTTTTCTAAAACTTGCGGATTTTAGGTGTTTTTGAAATTTTGGCAGGTTTAAATTTTATTTTAGGCAAATTTTTGGACAAAAAAAGTTGCGGACAAGCCTCTTGCGCCCAAACTTTTTTGTCTGAACTTTTTTTAAGTTAATGTGGAAGGTTGATCAGTGATTTGTTTTGATAATGCATATTTTGAATCTGGATTGAAGTATAGATATTACTTTTTGAAAATGCTTACCACATGCTTAGTAGTTCAGCCTGTTTTTGTGATGCTATTCCTTTATTCTCTCTGCATTTAAGAATTCGTGTTTGAAGATATTCCCAAATCTATACTCATTTCTCAACAGCAAACATTGTGAAACATTTGTCCCTGGATTCAGAATTGTTAAAGACTATTTTCTAAACTTATTTAATGGAATTTTGCCTGTTCTATGTCTGCAAAAACAGAAGTCCTGCAATTTCTGCCATTTTCTGTCTCTGTTACATGTCAGTGGTTTGTGTATATAGGTATCAGCTAGAAACTGTGACGACATCTGTTCCTAATAGTAGGCATAATTTGGTCCTTTGTTTCAATGAGTTGGTGTAGCTTGCAAAGGATTGTTTATGCCTTAGTTGTAAGGCTGAAACTTTGGGATTGGAAACTAGTAACTCTGAATATCAACGATGATGGAGTGATCATGTGGTGACCATAGCCAATTTATCAAGAGGATTGTATTGTACATTACTTTGTCAGAAAGCTACTTTGTGTATTACTGGTCATCAAGTCAATGAATTTTCTTTGGTACCTTGTTCTTAGTGTATCAGGGTCTAGCCTATTGAATTAACGGTGTGTTCCTTATTTGGCCTCACTTGCTCAAATTTTATTGTGTGTCATGATTAAGTGGGGATTGACAGCACTGATTACCATGAGCAGAAGACTGTATTCTTATTTTTCCCTTGCTCAGACGTTGATGTATTGATTTGGTCGGTCTTCCTTTTTCATATGTTTGCTCCTTGTACCCTAGTGTAATTGATAAATTTTTTTTGATTTAATTTCATAGAGGCACTAAGAGATGTCTCTTAGTATACCATCAGCTTTTCTTGGTGCTGATCTGGAACTTGATGGGACATCAAGAAGGAAGGAGGTATGCAGCCCATGTTATTTTGTTATGTTTTTCATAGAATATGATTTGTGGGCCGCGTTTTTAAGTCATGTGTTGAATTACCCCTTATCTTGTTTACAACTTTTTTGTTGTGCCTATTACAGGGATTCTGGTAAATGATAGTTCAGGTCAAAAGTACCTGCAAAGAGTTCTCAGGCCTGATATAACTTTTCCGCCTGCGCCTGACAAAATGGCTCCCAACCTCTGAAAGTAAATGCATTCACAGCAAACCAGCTGACAGGACAAAGAAGCCTAATGACTTAGGTTTCTACTTGCTTCAGTTTATTGCTGTGGCTGGTAGCTATCTACATAAACAATAAATTACCCTCCAGTCTCCTTGAAAATGCTCTGAAGTTCTGATTGTACATTTTTATTCAATAGCAAGCAAACGCACACTGGTTTGACCTTGCAGCTTTGCAATAACACATTGCTCCTGTGCCATTTACCACTACAACTGCATGAGCAGTATGTTCTAAACTGCTGGAGACTGCAAAAATCTATGTTGCCTTGATAAGTCACACAGCCATTTAAGAAAATATTTTTATGTAACATGGTAAAATTTTGAATCACTCTTGCAGCCTTTAAAAAGAATGCATGACTGCAATTCTTTAGCTGAGGTTCTATAAAATAAAGGTTACAGAACATTAGCAGGCAGACAGAAACCCAACAACATCTCTAAATAGAAAAGTGTTCTCTCTTTTACATTTTCTAGGAGACAACAACACTAAAGTATCAAGACATGCATTCAACTTATTCTTGTGTTAAACAAACTCCAATGCAATGTCTCATTCTCAAAGGTCCACCGCGCTTTCACAGAAAGCTTCTTGTATTATGCCGAACTTCATGTGGTATTGCACATCAACGATGAAACAATGCAACAGTTTCATATTGCTGCTGCACAATAGATAGTTCGATGGTCTAGCAAGCCTTAAATGATAGTATGTATGTTATTGGAAGCACAGGAATGACTGGGCCTAATGCAGCCCTCATTCGACAGCGCTGACCACCTTTGGTGCGCAAAGATCACCACCCAAAAAATCATATGGGAAATTTTTTTCTCCACACTATGAAATATATCAATAAATGAAAGCCATGCATATCTGCTGAGTGTTGAATTAATTGACAGCCCACTCATCTCCTGCACTGATTTATATGTGACATCCAGAATTTATAGTGTGACCTGTTTGATTGAGATGTGGTTATGTCAGGTTATTAAAAACAGATTTCACACATTTTGTTTCTGTTCCGTGTCAACATGGGCTAATCTTGCCATGTTCACAGGCTCGCAAGATAATTACAACTTTCTGAGCACCTGCCGCCCCCAAAATAAACCTGTATTGGGCCCTGAATGGTATCTGTAAAGTTTATATACAGTAAAACCGGTCATCCTCTTGTTCAATTTCTACGTTTATATATGACCAAAATCAAAATCTTAACTGTTCGTCATATTGTCTCTTACTTTTGAAAATAGCTCGACATTTGGATGGAACTGCCCAACATTTGTTTGGTGTCGGACCCTTTATATTGAGGCCTCGTACCATAGAAAAACTGACTAATTTGTTCAATTTTGTTAATATCTTGTTCTGCATTGCATTGTGTCATCCCCTTTCTTAAGGGGGGGGATAAAGATTTAGAAAAATGCCCTTAAGAGAGGGGGGGATGGAAATTTTCCTGTATTAAGGGGGAATTGCAAAAAGGGGGATCCCGTGAAAAGGGGGGAATAGCCATTTTGCTGCTCTGCAACGAATAATGTATTATAATCTATTTCTATGCTACATTACCGTAATGACTCGATTAAGCCCCCAGGGGCTTATTCGTCAGAAATGGATTTTGGGGTGGTGGCTTATTTGGCTGGGGGGGGGGGGTCGTATTCAAAAGGGTTGTATTAAATCCGTATGTCTGGTACTGGATTTTTTGCAATTTTTTATGATTTGACTCAAAAGTGAACCATTTTTTGGCATTCTGAATGAATCGACGGAGCAAAACATGGAGAAAGAACTGATCAACAACTATTTCAATTAGTTGCTGTAATTTTGGCAGGTTGTGACAGGTTTTTGAAAGGATGCAACCATTTCCTTTAGGTGATGCTTTCTAGGGTGGAGGCTTATTCGAGGGTGGGGGCTTATTTGTCAGAAATTGGTTTTGGGGTGTGGGCTTATTTAAGGGGCGGCTTTTTCGAAGGAGGGGGCCTTAATCGAGTCTTTACGGTACATAGAACTCCACATGTACTGCCCTGTTCTGATTGATGGCTTTTTTGGTTGTTTCTTAACTTGAAAAAAGATTAGCTGATTTTAGTCTATGTTTTATTGTAATTCTGTTCCTCATGTTTTGCTGAATATGGCCAGGGAAAGTGATGTTTCGGTATGTGTAAAATGTCTTAGCTAACAATGCGGATGGCAAGTTATTTGATATTTTTTACCATGCAACAGAGTTCGTACAAATCCAATCACAGGCCTTTGGTGTTCAATTTACTTATAGTATATAAAAAAAGTCGAGTTTTAAATAAATGCTGCGGCGGTTAATAGATGATTTATGGCAGGAGATTATTGAGCACTGTCTGAGCGTTCAGTGTTGTGTAAACACAGCGAGAAGGTTGACTGTTTAGGAATGCTATGAAAAGAAATTGCAGACATGGGCCACCAGATCCAAAAATAAAGCAAATGTGTCGCCATAAAGTTGATGCACACGTCTACGCATACTGAAACTGTAACTTTCCGTGGCTTAACCTTGGACAAATGACAGCCTGTGGAATATACATACGTAGGTATGTTGTTCAGCATTTTTCATTGTTCTGTTCTCGAGAAATTCTTGAAAAGGGGGAGGGGGATTTTGAAAAGGGGGCGGATGATCTCAAAAGGGGGCGACAGTACCCCGTAGGATACTATGTGCATGGACATACAACAAAGCACTCTGCAGCCCTGGTAAGTTCTTGTAATTTATGCAGATCCATTTCGTTTTGAGTTCAGACATTTTACTGAATTATCTCTGCTGTATATATGAAGTGTTTTTTTGAGGAACAATCTAAATGACAGATGTTTTCAATATCCTTCCAGGTTTCACTTTATCTCAACAACCAAGTTGTTCTGACTGTTGAAAATGGTGTTACTCTTGGTCTATTGAAGCTGATCTACTCTTCCGATCGCAAGTTCTCTGGACTGTTACAAGGCATCAAGACTAGACCCAATCCTCAGAATGGGGGAGACACAGTTCCCACAGTCATTTTGAGTGATGATCGGGTATTGGATCAGGAAGAGTATGAGTTGATTGTACAGGGTTAGTTGAGGTTTATTCAATTTTTCATCAAGTATTCTGGGTTTTTTGTGAGACTGGTGGTCACGCAATCTTCAATTAGTCTGAAGTTAGTTTAGGATCCAAGAGATATTTTTGACATCTTTTCTTCTGCTTGATCACAAATCACAAGCAGAAAGCTAATGAAGATTTAATTATGGGATACGATTTGCATGAATGTTCACTTAGTAGGACCGTGTGCAAGGAAATTCATAGAAATCATATACCAGATGTATTAGATCAAATAATCTATTGGTGTTGGTTTACTCATCTAGCCGCGTAGCTTTTGAATTCTAGTTGCCATTCAGCCCTCTGCTCAATTCTCTGCATTTTTTTGCTTGGTTGCTTGTTTGTTTGCCCTGACTGTGAGTATTTATCAGATTTGTATTCTACCAATGTACAATTTTTGCGATCTGGGCAAGATTAGGTGTTGAATTTAGCACTCGTAAAACACTTTTAAGATCTCTCCCAGAATCTCTAGTTCTGGTGCTCAGATGAATGTTATTGATGCCCCGATTCCAGAGGTGTTTCTCATGTTTGCTCATTTGCAGGTAATGTATGATGGCGTTTTAGCAGATGTCTGGGTTTTTTGACTGGTTTGCATTTGCATTTTCTGTCCACTTCATCAGATCAGGTGTATCCTCTTTAAAAGGGGAGCATTGTAACCATCCTGCATATTACCTTAAGGGGATTTTTTTTTGCATGGATTAATTTTTGCGAATTTTGCGAATTTTTGCTAAATTCGCAAAATTAAGTCCACGCGAAATTTATCAAAATGATATCATAAGCTGACAAAAAGCAAATAAAACTAGTTTTTCGATCATTAATCCATAGCAATTTGCCCGGACTCGTTCTTTCTCTCTATGTTCATATCAATAACCTCCTCTGTTTCTTTTGCTGATACTCATTCGCTTAATTACTTCCACGCATTTTCTCTAAAAATAAATCCACGCAAAACGCCCCAAAATTTGGACTCGCAAAAATAAGTCCACGCAAAAATTTATCCCCTCAAGGTAATTATCCTTCTGATGGAGTTGAAAATGGCTCACATATTCAGCACTGCCTTCTTCAAACTTGTTTGGCAGTGCTCTGTTTGATGAGCTGCTCATGACTTTGAAAGCTGTTATTCAACTTTGCTGAGCGGCCCAAACTGTCTCCAATGGCCCTTGCCTCTTAAACTGGATTTCAATGTAGCAAATTTTGGTGCGAAGCGGACCTTTGCTGCAGTGAAAACTTTCACTTGAAAAACGGTAATAGGGATGCAACCAGACCTTTTCGTTACAAACACGTGCAGTTCACGAGTGCTTTCGTTCTAAGGCATGCGATACGATCGTTCCATACGCGCCGGAAATCCATCGAAGCGTGCTTATGATCGCGGGCCTCCATGTGTTTTCCTCTGAAAAATCTTGCACGAAGAGGTATCGAATTCTATTACACTACTATCAAATTCAACTATTGTGCATTAGCAATCCTGCACTACCATAAGTTCCTAGTTTTCATGTCCCTCTGCTCTCCAACTTTATCTTCACTGGCGATGACTGCAGCTTAACTTACCATTATGCCTTATTCGGGATTACTTTGTGTCAAATGCTTTGCCATGTTTTGACCGCAAAAATGAGCAAGACAGACAAAGCATGCACAGGAGGATTAAGTGGCACCACTAGCAAAAGGACCTCGCTTGATGTTAACGTGGGCATGCGCAAATGTATATAGAAAAGTTACCCTGCGCTGTGATTGCAGGCTTGCCCCCAAGTCCCTCGTAAGGCGCGCGATACTTTGCGTGCCTGCAACATTTTCATTGAAAGCACTGGCTCACCATACTGCTGCTGCACGTGCACCAAAGCAGAAATGTTTGCTTCGCCGTTCGCTTTGCTGCTCATTTCCCTATGACTTTTGTTCTAGTGGAAATCCACCTTTACAGTTAGCCACTACAACTTGACTCACATACCTAATTAAAGATCAACCTTAACAGTTGGCCGATAAGGTTCAGAATCATAGTGCTGGTTCTATGCTGATGAGGCTTCACAGCATGCCATATCCTGCACTGATGAATTTATGTATTCTATAGAATCTGTTGCAAATATTTATAACCTGTGCTGTATCATCTATCACTTGTGGGATCTATATCCCCGTGTCTATGAGACACTGTTGATAGCGGCATTAGATACAAATGAACTTTGTCAGTCATTACAATTAACAGTAATGCTTTGGATTCGGTTGAGGAAGTGAAGGTCTTCTTGAATGGTAGATTCGTGCTATGCTCATCACTTCGCTATCACTCAGTGCTAGGTTTTACTGAGCCCCTACCCGTCTTAGCCTTTAGGGATTCCGCTCTTACTAAGTACGCGCTTAGTAATGTTTTGCTTGGTTTCTGTGAAATTTTTGCTTGGATTGTATTTCAGACTTTGTACGAGTTACACAGCAGCATCAACATCCAGCAGCTGTTCCAGTCGTCCAGTCCAATCCGATTCCGCTACCACCACCTCCTGATTCTTTACCTGTCAACAATTTGGAAAATGACGATGGGAAGAAAACAGGTAACTTTGGCTAAGAAAAGGATTGAAATGGATGATATTTGATGCACATGCTATGATTGTTTTGTAGTGATCTTTATTATGTTGATAATTATTACTCGTCTTGTTTTTCGTTGTTGCAACTTCGATTCTATGTGCTCAGTAAGTAATGTGACAACAAGGGCTACATGTCTGTTATTTGTCTTGGTGGCAGCAATGAAGTTATTCTGGCCAGGTCCTTTCTAAGTTTCTTCAGTAGCTTTGCTTTTCTTTAGAGATTTGAGAGGTTCTGTTTTCTTTTGTGCCGTATTCTACCAATCACCCTATCAAAGCAGATTCCATAATACATCGTTTCAAAGTTAACTTTGAAGTGAAGAAAATGCATTTGTATCTGTTCTACTCTCTTTATCTTTATTGTTCCTCTGGTGTAATTTCCTTTCTTTTCTGTTTAAAAACTTTATCTTTATATGAGAAAGTGGAAGTGTTCCTCTTCTAATATTGGAACTTTGTGATATTCCCTGACCTTGCACATAAAATAAGGCTCCTAATTTGTGCGATATTCCTAATTGGACTCCCGCTTCTGTCCGTCCGTCCGTCCTTCCGTCCGTCACCAACACATTTTCCTGGATAACCGCTCAATGAATTTTTCTGAAATTTGGTGGGAAGGTGACAATCCGTAATTGATGAAAAGTGATGGAGCCGGAATTTTGAAAAAAGTCTTTGTTTGGCTTGCAGGTGGCAATTTATGGCTAAAAAGGGCCGTTTTTAGGGTTTTTCAAGTATATTTCAAAATCCCTTCATTACCTTTTTTGCGGTTTTTGGTGTGAAACTGGGGGGCAATAGCAGTTATTCTCTGGACCACATGTCATATCTGGGAAAACTCTCATTTGACTTGTAGGCGGCAATTTACATACATTCGAAAATGGCTTTTTTCAAGGTTTTTTCCTAATATCTCAAGAACCGTTCATCGGATTCTTGTCATTTTTGGTGGTAATAATAAGGGTAACTATGCGCATGTTTTTTATCCATTTGCGATGTCTCCTGAGAATCTCATTTGTCTTGCAGGTGGCAATTTACGTCGAAAAATAGCGATTTTCAGTGTTTTTTCCAAATTTTTCAGAAACTGTTCATCGGATGCTTGTCATGTTTGGTGTGAATATTTGGGGCAACTCGGCAGATGTTTTTAACCATGCGCCTTGTCTCCGGAAATCCTGTTTAGCTTGCAGGTGGCAATTTACATCCAAAAAAGTGCGTTTTTCATGTTTTTTTCCATATATATCAAAAACTTTTCATCCGATTCTTGTCATTTTTGGTGTGAATGTTACGGGCAACTCTGCGCATGTTATAAACCATATGCAATGCCTCCTGAGAATCTCATTTGGCTTGCAGGTGGCAATTTACTTACAAAAATGGCTATGTTTAGGGTTTCTTCTAGACTAGCATAGTCCCTTTATCTGAAGAACCTCTCAGTATATGACAACATCACCTGGCAGGCTCACATCACATGCTACCCCCGTTAACAGTCAGAGATGAAGCAGTATTTGGCAAAGGGACTAGTGAAATTCGGCAATGCTGTTTTCGTCACACTGGTCAAACGCATAGTACACGCAAGAATTCTTGCTTGTAGAAACCTATTGTTTCCATCAATGCTCCAGCTATCAAGTATTTTCCCAACGATTGACGTTTTCAGTTCACTGATTTGCGAGGGGGGTAATTACGGCTAGAGTGATACTCGTCTGCAGCACAAAGCATTGAATTCGCACGGGCTAATCATCGATAGGCGGCACTGCTGCCATAAACTAATGGGCATGGCAAGATTGCTCTGATTGCCAAGATTCACTAGTCTTTCTCTCTCCGTTTTCTTCAAGTGGAATAGGTGATATTGGGTTGGCTGATTATTTAAATGTCTTTTAAAGTTTCAGACAGAGAGACTTGCTACTCTACGTTTTTCCAAAATAAGTCAATAACTGTCACACGATTCTTGTCATTTTTGGAGTGAATATTATGGGCTAACTCTACGCATGTTTTGAACCATATGCCACATCTCCTGAAAATCTAATTTGGCTTGCTGGTGGCACTTTACGTCCAAAAATGGCGATTCTCATGGTTTTTCCAAATATGTCGAGCGGTTCATCCGTTTCTTTTTTCATTTTTGGCGTGATTAATAGAGGCCTCTCCGCGTTCGTTGTGAACCATGTGCCTTGTCTGAGGAAAATCTCGTAAGACGTGGGGTGGTAATTTACGTCAGAAAATGGATATTTTTATAGGGTTTTTGCCTAATGCGTCAACAATGGTTTATCTTTTCATTTTGGCGTCGATCTTAGGGGCAACAAAGCATATGTTATGACCCAGGCTGTGCTGTATATCTTGGGAATATGTTGTTCTTCAGCATGCTGGTGGCAATTTATGTCAATAGTGACTGTTTTAGGGTTTTTTCTTGTGATTTGTGGTGCAAATCCTATGGCTTACGTGTTATTCTCGTCCATGATCTGACGCAGAGACGGGAGTCCACTAATTATGTGACTTGTTAATTCAGTTAAAATCTCAGTTACAACTTTCCTGTCAAGGTATTAAAGTCTGTAGGAGTAAGTTAAAAATATTTACCTATGAGAGGAGTTTGTGTTACTGAAAAAATTATCTCTCCTTGTTCAATGGTAATCCACTGATAAATGTTTCATAACTTTGGTCCTGTGATTTTCTGTATGGGTTTATTTTTTGTATTTACTTGTGACGGATGCTTAATTTTTTCAAGGTTTTTAAATATCTTTTATGACCAAAACCATCTTGCAGAATTGATTGAAAGCTGCATTTCTGTGTGCAATGCCACCAGGAACTCAATATTAAGCTATCCTATCACATCTGTGCAGGGACATAATTTCTGCTCCAAAATTGCGGGGGCTACCTGGTCCCGATGTATTCTAGTGGTGAAAAAAATGTGGTAAAATTTTGCTTAGTCACAGGGCAACCAACCGGTGTTTTTCACTGTACATGTGACGTGTTTTTCGACTGATCAATAACATCAATTGGGCATAAATATTTAGGTTTTACTGAAGGTTCTTGTGACTGAAAAATACTGGGGAGCTAAAGCCCCCTCTGCCCGCCCCGCATCAATTACGTCCCTGCTGGGTGTGACGTTAGGTTGGGTAGGCTAACCATTATCCCTGCCAACTTTCATTTTATAAATACTTTTTTTGTACGATGTTATATTTCGTCAGTAACTTGTTCTTAATTTCGCGATAAATTACACATTTTGTCATGTGAGTATGAATTATATGACTTCGTATTATGTATAGACAAGTGTGTTTTTGAGTGTCTGTTAGTTTATCTGTTTAAGACTGTCAAATAAATACATTTCTCGGGTCAGTGAGTTGTCCGATTTAGCTCGTAAGTGTAGGAACAGCTATTACCTTTTCATTTGGCACCAATTACGGAAGCGTCAGTTACTACCTTCTTTTTCCAAGGCTTACCGCTAAAACTGGCTGTAACAAAAGGCATGTAAATATCAAGAACTTTTCGGACGTAGCCTTTGTCGAATATTTCAGTGAGAAAAAAATTTTGCGGATGGGCCTCTGTTAAACATTTTGCAGGGGGAGCTAACTAGAAAGAAACTTGCTAAAAATAAATTGAGAACGCATTACATGTTCTTTCTTATAAGCGTATTGATTTTAAGGATCAGGCTCGGATATGCTTAAGTTCCTGTGGTATCAAAGCTCAAAATGTGCCTGGTATATGCTTATTATTCGAATCCAAACTTTCATGTTCTTGCTAGTCGTCTGTTTCTTGTTTATGTTACCATAAAAAACAAATATACCTCTGGCATGGGATGGAAGAAATGCACAAAATTTGCAATAAAGAGCCACTTTTGCGATAATAATGATACAGGCATGAATTTTTAAGTAACGTACTTCTTTTCCTGAGGCCGAGAGGCATGCTTACCATATGCTTAAAATTTGACTAAAGCCGAGCCCAAATATGCTTATAAGCGTTATGCTTATAAAAAAAACATGTATATCAGGATCGAATTTTGAGGAATGTGAGATTTTATGTAGTTAACATGTTTTTTAGTAAGCATAACGCTTATAAGCATTTTACATTTTTTTTTTATAAGCATCAGGTAATTTCAGCTCAGCCCTATGCATAAATTTGTCGTGGTTTTAGGATCCGTTTATGCTTACCATATGGAGTTGCGAATCATGACAATATAGTTCCTATGACACTGAAAGATTATACGAAACGAAAAGTTGCCAAATTTGCTATTTTATAGCTCAGTATTTAGCAAACATGTTGAAATGGTCCCGTAAAGCTATGGGCAACAGCAATAAAGTAAGTTTTGAAAAAAAAGTTCATAGGAAGTAATTGCTGGTGAACCTCATTCCCAGCCTTGGTATATGCTTAAATTATGCTTATTTTTTTCAAAAATCTCAGCCTCAATATGCCTATAAGCTTTATGCTTATATAAAAAAAAGGTGTAGGCTCGGTTTTACCCAAACACTAAGCATATGTTAAGCATATTTCCCAGCCTCCAGTTGTAAAATACTTCACTTAAAAACTCCTCTTGATTGTAACTTTATTATTGCAACAGTGGCTCTTTAATACAAAGTCAATGCATTTGTTTCCATTCCATGTGAAATTTCCTGGCATATACTCTCATCCTGTACAGATTGCCTTTAAGAAAAATTACTCAGATTTGAGATTTGAATAAGCATATACCAAGCATATTTCGAGCTTGGAATTCACAGGACCTTAAGCATATCCGAACCTGATCCTGAAAATCAATACGCTAGTACTGAACGCCATTGCCCCGTGTTGTTGGTATCGTTGACAAACTTCATAAAGCACTGTCAATTCCAGTGCCATCGAATATGCTAAGCTTTCTTTGAATCCGCCAAGCAAGATTAGTGCTATATCTTTACGCTAAGTGCACAAACCACAGATAGGGAACTGCGTCCAGCAGTGCTTTGCCTAAATGTTTGATGAGTCTTCAGGAAAGAGGATGTTTGCAACTTGGCCAACACACGAATTATGGGTGATATCTACAACCATCCTGATAAGACTGGCTGCAAGAACGCTCCAGGACAGTCTTGTCAGATGCCTATCGAACCCCAAAAGAGAAAGTAAAGATCGCTAATCTTTACCCAAGTCGTCATTTCATCAGCGAGTAAAGTTGCCCAAGCCGAATGACCCTTAATTTTATGATATACGGTGCCAACGAAATATTTTCGTACCCTAAGAAGACCACTTAGTTACAGAATTAATTTTCTGAATTTGGGTACGTCGCAAAAATAATGCCGAAAATTAATTCAGGTTTCTTATGAACCGTAATACGCTTCCACCATCGATGTTAATACAACAAAATTTAATATTCTTGTAGCAAGCTACTGAGGCCTACCTGATCTTAACTGAAACTGACTAGCCGAACTTCTGCAGTTGAACTAAGCAACTTGATACGTGATAAAAGTGTGGTCTCTGGAAAATTTTGCATCTTATGCAAATGTGGGACAAGAAGGTGTGACATACAAATCGTACAAAAAGGTGACTATTTTATGGTCTGAGCTCCATGGCATACTAAAAGAAGGTACTGAACTAATAATGGGCAAACGGACGCACAAAAGCAAGTGCTTTCTGTGTGGAACTCAAATATATGAAACATATGGAAACAATGTAATTATGCGCCATCTGACAGACTTCTTTCAACCTGTTTTGTGCTAAGTTTCTAATTGTTTACTGTTCTTGGTGTATGGAGGACTTGTGGTGATCTCTGCGGATTGTTATCACCATCATCATATATTTTCATTACAACTTACACATCGTGCATCGCCACATGCAATGAAACCAGAAAAGCACTAACAAATACAGGTTCTCATATTAACGTACAACGTGTGCAGTCAATAAGTGCATGCCTGCAAAACATATCAGAATGTCTTGTCTGAGCGTTGAAAAAAAGGAAGGAAGGGAAGAGGCAGCGGGGGAGAGCAAGAAGGTAGTCCGGTTTGTTCTACTACGTATGAGGTGGTAAACCTTTCGTTGATGTGTCTCTTAATGAGAATGCCTGAGAAACGAACGTTGAAACAGCAGTACTTATCTCTGGAGGCTCACAATTCAAGAGGTGTTTTAGTTTATCATGCTCAGACAGTTGTTTGAAGCTAGCTATGTGGGGGCTCAGTTCATCCACCATTTGCTTGCGAAGGTGGTTATAGGCGCAGTAGATTAAAAGGAAATGTTTTTCATCCTCCACTTTGTCTAAGCAAAAGGACATGTACGTTCTTCGACTAGTTTATTTTAATGGTGACCTTGTTCGATCATCAGTACGTGATCAGGTAATCTGAGCTTCGTTACATCCATTCGTTTCTTCATGTCTGAAATAGTTTTTAAGTAAGTGGACATTCCAGCCTCGCTTTTCACAAGGGCAAAGGTGCGTAGCTTACTCATAGGATTGCGCATTTCTTGAAAGGCTTTTCGTATGCAGGTATTTTTGCACAATTTCTTGAAAATTTTCTTTAAAATGGTGACAATTATATCGTTAGACAGCAAATTTTACCTCTATGTGTTCTCGTTGAATGTGTTGCTGCAGTTGATCGTTGCGTAACTTCTAGCCAAAGAAGTTGGTCTACTTTCCCTATGATATGATATTTTGCAAATTTTGTGTGCAGGCCTCGCTAAGATAAGATTTTTCCCATCCAAGTTCTGTCTATACCTCCTACCTCTTCTTTGATCAACCCCCACCCCTATTTGGGATGTGAGTGTGTCAACTGAGGTAAAAAAAAAACGTAGGAATTATGTGGACTGATGTGCTGCGGCAGTGAATTCCTTTGTGCAAAGTTATAGAAAGATGGTTCCAGTTTAGCAAAGGTGCACCCTGCTGAAACTTAGCTGTTTTTTTTTTATCATGGTTTTGTGAAGGAGAACGGCCCGATTAGAGTTAGTAATAAGCGATGAAGGATCTCCCAGTATGTCGCAATAAATGCATTGCTCTTATGGAGAATGTTAAAACTTACATTAGCTTGGAAATTTGCCAATGTGGGACCTACACCCGGACCTTTCTGGAGGGTGTGCAGAATGCCCACTTACTGCCTTACCAATGTTAATCTAGAAATATTGCAAATAGAAGAGGATACTTGATTCTTGTCAATTGTTGATAAGAAAAACCAAGCATCATTGAATATTGACCTTAGTGCTGTGTGCAAAATTTGTTCCATTCTACGTGAAAACAACCCCCGATATCTCATGCTGTTACATCTCAATTATCATGTAATATTCATGCTTTTTGGGCTAAAACCAGGATGTGAATTTCTGGTGCAGGGACGTCGCCACGAATTTTAAACTGGGGGGGCTAAAACCAAAAATTTAAAAAATCTTATGAAAAGCATATAACTCTTTCAAAAAAAAATTAAATTTGTCAAAAAAGTGGGGGGGGGGG
>JAOBRC010929780.1:0-12356 GCA_027575255.1 Scolionema suvaense | reverse complement strand
GCAGATTCCGCCCCCTTTCGGTTTTTCGAAAATTGCTGCTTTTGGGAAGCATGCTGCGTCTCGAAACTTTTGGAGAATTCCTAAAATTTATTGACGTTTGTCTAGGCCACGCCCTTTTTGAAAATTACCCGCTGTCTGAAAAAACACATTTTCGCTCATAACTAGGAAAATTTTGGTCCAAATTTTTCAAATGAGGCATCAAAAGAAAGCCCTTTGCAGTACCTTTCCATTGGTATATAATATGTGTATAATTTTTATTCGTGCAAAAAATAAATCGCTATTGAGCAATTTTCACTAAAACACTCTACACATCCGACAATGGGTCATTTCACTTATGACATCATAAGTCACGCCCTATCACCCCTATTGACTTGAAAATTGGCAGACATATGCATGAAGGGTTAATACATGTGTGTACCAAGTTTCCATACTATCGAATGAGTAGTTCTAGAATTATGGAGGGGGGCAGAATCGCCCCCCCTGCAGGTGCCGTACAGCACCGAAAAGCCCAGGTTGAATAGGGTTAATAAGTTGGTCACAATAAATATTTTGAACTTCACCGGCTTGTCGTACACTACTTACTTGTGACTGTGCTGGGAGAAAGTTCCACTTCCGGAAATGTAACATATAGTGTTGGCGAAGAAGAGTATGTTTCTTGTGCAACAGTATCTCCCGCTCCAACTGTAGCCGATTTCAAAGCAACCTTCAACACAAGTTCATCCAGTGGTTGCACATGCTCTTTGACCTTGGCATTCACATTAGTGGTAACTATTTCGTCAGAATTAAGAGACGACTGAGTAATCAATGAGCCAGTCACAGTCGTAAAACCTCCACCATCGGCAGACTCTATTTCTAATGTGTCACTATCAGATAACTCCAACTGAATATCAGAATACACTATACTTGCATCACCATCGTTCCGCATGAGCACTAACTTGAACTTTATAGAAGATCCTTTACCAAAGTAAAATGTGTCCGATACAAAAGGCTCAACATGGACCTGCAAGCCATGGTTAGTCAACACCTGCAAAAGACAGGAACTTAGCACAAGCATTCATGTTCAAAAATACATGAATTCACTGTCCACAAAGCCAGTTTATTTAGCCCATGCAACACTGAAAGATTTACGATAACCTAAATGCATTTACAGAAGCAATTTGGAGAGGGAAGGGAACCAATAGCAATATCAGGAGAATTGCATTTGCCAAATCACTAAAACATACATTCATATCAAACAAATGCATGTAAAACACCCATTCAGCGCTATGCTGTTAGAGACACAGGAGAAACAAAATCACAAAAACAATTAGTCACAGCTTCAGCAAAAGCCCAACAATGCAGAATCTTTCATAAACCTAATCCAAGTTTTCTGAATGTTTTCACCCATGACTACAATGCTCAAGGGGCAGCAATAAAAAGAAACAATTCCTTTGAGATATTGATTTCATTTACATAAAAAAACAAACTTTAAGACAGGGTTTTTTCTGGCCACTTTTGGAAACTCAATTGGTACAATTTTGAAGAACGCTGGTTCTGACAGCACATGGATATACTGGATATATGTGGATAGTATTTTGTAACGAACATGGTAAATATATTTGATAGAACAGGGTTTAAGTCTTCAAGAAGTACTTTCGTCAGGTCACACACGATAATCTCTCTGTCTACCCACCACATGATACTTCCATGAAGAATGGTTCAAATTGGTGAATTCTGACTGGAAACTACTACTACAAAATTGAGTTTTTAGCAAATTGAGTTTCTTACGTCCTATTACCAGACATAACAAAGTGGCTAGAAAAAACCCTGTTAGAGACTAGCTCAGTCCAAACCCCAAATCTGATCTGACAGCTAAAATGTAAGACAACAATATCTTACAGCACGTCTTCGTCGAGAAAGCGTGGATCCCTCCGTAACATCTATGGTAACTGTTAACAGATCGCTACTTGATGGCTGTGACGATAGATCACCAGAGAAAGTGTTGTAAGCCTTCAAGGTCAATGCGTAAGCAGATACTGATGGCTTCTGTTTCATATGAAGGTTGCCTGAAGACAACATAGAACAGTCCACATAAATACATTAATACTTTTTAATATTATATAATTTTTTGGAGAAACTAACAATGTGGAAACATACCAAGTGCACCTCAAGAGACGAATGATCTGTAAGAAGATGATGAATTCCCAATTCTTAATCACAGTTGGTCACAGATCATAACTTAGTGATCATATCACACCCACATAAAATGATGCAGCATCAAGGCAAAATAAAGCAAACCTGATTGTGGGTCTATGCTAAAAAGGTTGCCATCTCCTTCATGTAGCTTGTAGGTAATGTCAGCACAAGGGCAGGCAACAGCTAGAGTCTTCTCATTATCCAAATCGTATGCGTGTACAGTTAGAATAGGTTTCCTGATGTCAATAGGAGTAGTGAGCGTAACATGCAACGATTCCTCATAAAATCTTGGTGGATTGTTATTGTCTGAAACAAAATAAAAATCATATGACTACAAATGGCAACATTGACAACCAAGGAAGAAAGAGAGTGAAAGACAACCTTCGCATAAAGAGGTATTTCTCAGTCATTTAGGTGTGCAAATTGGCAACAAACAATGAACCAGCCTGCAAATCGTAATGTCTATATAATAAATCACAACTCATAATTAAGAGGAACTGAATGAAATGGAGGAGACCATAATATGAGGATCGTCAATCAAATAACACACAACAATTAACCATATTTGCACAGGGGAGGAAGGGGGGGGGACATTGTGCCCCCGACATTTCAGAACCCCACTGCTAAACCACTACAGCGAATGATACAAAACTAGGGGAGTTTTCATAGAATTTATCTAAAGTCATTTTAGTGAAAAGAAAAATTTCCAATATGCCACCTGTCGACTGTGATACATGCTTTCTTCAAAGCGATTGGGTGAAAATTTGGTGTGTGATGTCATTAAAACGACGATTTTCCCCCCAAAACAGAGATCTAGCAGCTTAAATGTGCATAAATAGTTGACCAATAGCTATTAGGAAGGTTCTGTGGCTACTCCAAGTATCAGTGACCTCTCCTGGTGTCATAAAAAGGAGCCATTGCTATTTGTGGAACCAAACTTAATACCACTTTGTTCCTTACATGTATATCTTTTATCATGCAAACTTTCATGCTTCCAGCTTTTTCCAAACCAAAGTTATTGAGGGGTAAGTCCTGAGGAGCCCCCAAAAGCCCAGTGCAAATAGGGTTAATAAGGTGTCTTCAGTCTAAATATGGAATAAGTGTTTCGCGTTGGTGGCAAATGGAATAAAAACCTCACAGTTACATGGATGTCAACCACTGCAGAACTGTCACAGAAAGATTTTACATAAGCAATTGATATTAGACCAGAACTAGACATAACACTACAACGCTAAATACGCATTAACTTGTAACTGGCATACTGCACATATAAAATTGTTTTCTGTAGTCGAAGAGGGGGTTGCCTGACTAAAGAGCGCCATTTAGGCGAGAACTTGCTGAGCTGAGGCATAGTCCTTATGAGAAAAAATTGAAGGGCAATGCAGTTTTTGACAAGCACAGATGGCTTGCACATAGATGTTTAGGTCAATTTGTAACATTCAATAAAAAGTGAATGAAAATGATCGACAATGAAAGTACTAAAAAACTGGAAGCATGTTGTTCATTCCATTGGAGACTAAAACATACAAATAGCAAAAAAAAACATCACACACATCTAACTATATGCGAACTATGAGGTAGTTTTATGGAAACAGGTTTAAGACAGGAATGAACATCCTGGAACGAAGATAAGGAACACATCAACAGTGACTTACAATAAATTTCACAAGTTGGACCTTTCCAGCAGGGAGAGCAGAGACATTTGCTTTCATTCTTGCTACATCGTCCATTAATACACTTGACATCGCGATGGCTACAATACATGAAAATCACCAGAAAACTAACAGGTCAAAACGTATGACATACCAACAGTACTTCGAATTATAAGCTAAGTACAGGATGCGATCACCATTATGAGCCAATAGCAGCAGGGATACAAGTTTCTACACAGGCACTTTGCTGTGCATTTCAAAATGAATCCTGTATTTGAAATCGAAAAGATATTCCCAAATAAACCCAAATATCAAATCATTGTGCACCACCAACATTTCAACCAGAAGCAAAGTGCTAATTACGAGGGCGTTTAGTATTCCATGCTACACTGAGATATTCAAAAGTTTGTGCTGCTCAGAGGCGACTTACAGCACAGATAAAGTTAATCAAAGAAGATCACTTTTTGCAATAGATGCAAGTGCACCAGGGCGGACTCAAATAGAAGCGTATTAATTATAATCACTACCAAGCCAATGTGAGTTTCTAATATTTCAGATATATTACAGATACTTATGTCATAAATTTTGGTGTGCCTAGGACCTATGACCTCAATCGGACGTCAGCTCCATACCGGGACATATTATCCTTCTACTACCACAAAATTCTAGCTTTCGATAGCGATTCTTGCACCGGAAGCTAAAATTGTTTTGACATGCAAGAGTCATGCTTTTTATTTCCTTCAGTAGATTGACTCATCACTATCTGTGTGAGATTTTTTCAAACATATGTAAACATGTATTCGTAGTACCATGTATTTCCATGATACTGGGCCGTAAATTTATATTATCATACACCAAATAACAACAAACTTTCTTGTTATCAGGTTCAATTCACCAAATATTCATGGTTCTTTTGCCTTATCTGGTTGGTTCATGAAACATAGCTGCACAAAGAAAAAACTTTTCAAAGTACTATCACTTCAGCTCCTCATCTTTGAAAGTACAGCATCAGATTGATCAATCAGAACAGCATGCAATAAATTCACTTCATGGTGACCAAAGAGATAGCACATACTATATTCAATACCATATTCATTAAAAATGTAGATTCAAATGATTTTGATGTTGTCAACTGATGAACTGCCACCGCAAGGAAAATAACTTTTCTTTCTGACATAACTTTTCCAGTGACCTGGGTTCAAAATGAGAACAACAAGTCCTCAATTAGTGGACCACCGACAACTTAATTGAGCATGTTTATGTTGTTGGTCCCAGCAGTAGATCGTGATATAGTTATCGAGCTGAAATTGAAGCCCAACTGGAAGGCCTTTAGCAGAAATGGGTTATATGGGTCTCAGTGTCCACTTTTTCAGCCAACTTGGTACTAACGGCTAAGGCTAATTTAACATTAAGACTTTGTGTAGATCACCGAGCTTTAAACAAAAGTACAGTTCCAGCTAGCTTTCCCAGTAGCTAAATTAGAAGATCTTCTAGAAGGCATGTCTGAGGCACAATTTGTTTCCATTCTTGATTTGAAAAGAGCCTACTACCAGATTAAAATGGCTGAGGAAGACATTCCCAAGACAGCATTTGTGCACAAGTTCAGCTCTAGGCCACCTGGGTTGTGTAATGCCAGTTTTTCATTAGCCGCTGCTATAAATTTTGAAAGATTGTACAAACTTTAGTGGTGCATATTTTGATGATGGTATTGACTATTCGAAATCAAAGCAGGAGCATTTAGATCATTTGCAGAAGAATTTTGATCTATTTTCTACAAGAGGAATTAAATTGAATTTGATGAAATGCCAGCTTGTTAAGTATGAGGTTCACTTCTTCAGTTTCAGGTACAGGTGTGAGACTCCAATTTGGTAAGGTGCAGACATTCATGAATTTCACACACCTCAGAATGCATCCCAATTAAAGATTTCTAGATATGGCTGCATGCTTTGGGAAGTACATCCCAGATTTTTCTGATCGGGCAGCTCCTCCGTTTTGATTTTAGGGGAGAAGCATTGAATTTGTATAAGCTTTGTGCTCTAACAGTGCTTGTGGATGTAGAAAGTGAAATGCCACAAAATAAATTTGATATTGAAGGACAGCAGTAAGGACAGATGTAAAAGCATCATGGTAAATTTTTGGTGGTAGTACCTAATTCTTTGAAGAAAAAAATTTTACGTTCTTGAGATGGTCATTGTTTTGAGAAAGTCGTTCCGGTGTTGTCAAATCGCATCGTCGAGTGTTTAATGACATACATAATTTTCATCTCTAAGAGATATGCCTTAAGTTGAGACGTGATACCCACAACCCTGCCCATTTAGGAAATTGCTAACTGCCAACAGCGCCAATGGAGCTTTTGTCTATGGACTATCTGGTAGATCTACCACCCACGGTGCAGAACAATAAGCACATTTTGAGTATCAATGACCACCTTTAGAAGTTTATACAAATTTATGCAGTACGCAACAGAACAGTGAAGACAGCAGTACAATGCATGTTTGGGTCTCATTTCTGAGTTTGGCATTCCCGCAAAGTTATAGTCTGGCCGTGATCCTGCATTTGAGGCATAATTATTAAAAAATCTTACGCGTATGTAAGGAGTAAAGAAGTTAAGGACTACGAGGTACAATTCTCAGGCCAATGGGCTCACAGAGAAAGGAACTAGTATATTAGGCCTCTTACACCCAATATTGTTGGTAAGGAACAGGACCAATGGTGTAGAGGGGGGTCACCATGATCCGGCCACCAAACTCACATTGCCTCTGGTTTCCTTCCAAGTTTATCGCATGAATCCAAGTTACTATGTGTGGATAAACACTCCTTCCCTTGCTCTGAGTTGACTACCCCGGTTGATCTAGTTGCTCGCGCTACTCCAATATATACAATATTTCACAAGGAGGTGGAATCGCCATAATCCGGCCGAAGTCGCCATGATCCAGCCACCCAGGAAAAAACGAATTATTTTCATGTTTTCGCAACAATACTTGTCTGTAAAGCCTTTACATCTTCCAGAACTCACAAAAAAGACCATTTAAGAGAAAATATTTTACTTTTGTGTCTCGTAAATTGTTGAAAAGTATACCAGGTGACTGAGGGCTAAGAAATAACAGGCAAGAACAGAGTTATGAACAAAGTTGCATTTTCACAATTTTTGTGCTTGAAGTAGGATCTATTCATCAAATTCCATATCGTACATTGGAAAATTTTCATTTGCAACAGTTTTATACGTAAGACAATAGTTTTCGAACAAATTATTTTCCGTGGCCGGATCATGGCCACACGAAACCTTGTTGACATGTGACACTTTTTCTCTTGAATACCTGCGATCTGCAGCCCAACATGAACCAGAGCATACCGGGCCCAGGAGATTAAGTGTTGTGCTACATCAAGGCTGCCTGGTATTTGCCAGAGACTTTGAGAGCATGTGAATGGGGAAATTTTGTGAAATTTGTGGTAAGATTTTAACGTTTTTGCAAGATCTTATGGCAGAGCTGTGTTTTAAGCTACGACAGAGATATCTTTGTCTATTATGATCCAAAAAATGTTTATTACGGCCTCAGTGTAGAAATTCTACGAACAGAAATGATTGTCTTCTAGTTTTGACCGTTTGAACCTCAGTGGCCGACCCCTCTCTATGCTTATAGCATCAGTGTACGTATTTCCACAGGATTTACTCCCGCTTTCTTCAAGGGGAACATTGGTCAAAAATGATATTATAGATGATAGAGCTCATCGAATCATGACATACGGTTTTTATTTTATTCATTTTAATGTTTGGAACAGAGTACAGAAGCCCATTATACATCTTGTACGGGAAACAGCCAAGAAAGCTTACGCCATACGACCGTTGAAAGTTGCAAAACTATGTTTGCTGGATTTAACTGAATAGCTAGAGAGTGAATGAACGTCAGACAAACTAAGGTTGCCATGCACTATAAGAAGAAGGTCAACGAGTGTCTGGTAGATATTAGGACATTGGTGAATATATACCAATCTAGGCAAGGTTTAAGCTAGCCATCAAATAGGTAGGTCCATTTTTTATGTGTTCTGATCCTTCTTATGAAGTTGTAATTGTGCAAGAAGATTGCAAGAGAGAAAAGAAATGGGTTACAAGAAAGAAACTCAAGTGCACTCCCAAGGGAGATGTAGTAGAGGGAAGTTTATCTAAACTCAGTCAAAAGAACTGTGGACAACAAGTTGACACTGAACCCAGTGCGGATCCACTTTCACCATCATCTGATGAAGAAGAGCAACAAGAGTCAAGGCTTAGGCCTTTAAGATTTGTGAACCCTACTTTATTTAAGAATATTTTACGTCAGAATACCTTGAAATTACGTTAAATGTTTCTTTATCACAGATACATTGTTCCATAGTTGAATGCAATTCGCTAAAGATTGCAGTAGAAATTGCCACAAACGTCTCGATAAATAAATCACGATTGCCCATCACTAATATACAGTACAACGTAGAAACCTTGTTTTAATCACCGTAACTTGCCACAACCCTCTCCATAAATCAAACATGATTGTCATTCACTAACATTCCATATGGAAAGCATGTTGTTTTTGTTGCACTGTGGTTCCAAAAGCTTGTAGAATAACGACCTTGTTCCCAGGAATTTAATTTCTTCTCCGTGTTCACCGACTACGCACAAAGATGTTATTTAGAAAACTGCGTCGGGCCACACTCACTATTATAACACCTGAATCCTGTTTGCTAAGCAAGCATTGGCTGCACGACAAATCTCGATATGCCCTGTTTGGTTACATGCAAGATCAGAGCCCTTCTCAAAGAGTCGCTGCTTGCCCTCGAATCAATTACCTTAGGAAAGGATTCGGGAAAATTGTATGGCATGTGTACGTATTCTTTAGAAGGTATGTTGTCACACACTGTCAGATTGAGATATGATAGCCTAAGTTCCAGTCCACACCTCATGGGGAGTCTTGCCCGCATTAGTAAAAGGCATAGCGCTGATCGGTCATGCACGGGAGAAGTAACCATTCTCAAGAGGGAACAGGAAAATTTTGGATACAAGTCTATGTATAGTGATAATTTTATTTTGTTTACATAATGTGATGCATCGTATGTAGGTGATTGTAGATGAGAGTATTTTGATTTTTGGAGAGAACATTTCAAATTCGGATCGCACAGAATTATTTTATGGATTGGCACTTACAAACATGTTTAGTAGGATAGGTCTTCAATGCGGACGGGATCATTGTGAGAAATTGATTTAGAAGAAACCATGAATATATGGTGAGAATGAATGGTATTTTAACATTGCAGGAGCAATTTTGAAGGGAGTTAGGATGGGAGCCAGTCCAGTATGGATGTATTCTAGATAGCACTCCAGGGTTAGGGGTTATTTGAAGTATGCCCCATATTCATGGAATTGACATAGTATTATAATATGACTTTGGAGAGTCTATGCAATGTCATCAAGAAGCTTGGTATAGTTCATTGGACTGTGCAGTGGTTGCTAACTTAGCATGCAAAGATATCGCGCAATGGAGATCTAACATAACATAATTGACACTTGTAAGCCATACAAGAGTTTTTCCAGATATGACACATAATTCACAACATTATTACTATTGCCCGGAAGGTTCATACCAACAATTACAAAAAAGTAATAACTGGATCTTGAAATATTATAACTGGATCTACAAAAGCCTTAAAGGGGAACTAAGGTCAAAATGAAATTTCAGTAGATGGTAGAGCTCATTCAAGTATGATAATATGCAGTTTTTATTTCATGACAAAAGCTGCTATAGTTGAGTAGCCAGCATCTTGCCACTAATTATGCATGATGTCATGTGGGTACAACTCAAATTATCCAAACTTCATCACCAAAATACTCAAGATTAAATTTTAGATTAGAAGTCACTCTTCCATTTTTCTACAAAGGATGATGATATTATGCAATATGTCCATTTGAAACAATAAGCTTAGCCATTGGGTAACTAAGGAAAAGGTGATTCTTAGCAACATACCCGTATGACATCATCAAAAATCAAGATGGTAGCTGCCAGACTTTAAGACAGGATATCTCGAAAACTACATAAGCTTTCATCATGAAATAAAAACCCAAAGTCATGTTTTACTGTTCTCTATTATCTATTAAAATTTCATTTTTGACCTTAGTTCCCTTTTAAAATGGCCATTTTTGGACATAAACAGCCAGCCGCCTGTAATCCTAACAAATATTTTTTGTCAAATTCCCGCTCCATCATGTTGTTTTGATTACTGATTTTGATCTTCATGCAAAAATTTCAGAAAAAATGCATGGAACAGTAATCTGGAAAAAACCTTTGGGGGAACAGATCGACAAATGGACGGATGGAGCTCATTCGACGAGTCTTTCGCTGAAGTGGAAGTCCAAAAGACTGACTCCTCTCCGCCTGAGCATCTATCAACAGTGTATTGATCCTTTTTACCTTACAGGGCATCATATACAGCACAGGCCATATGCAAAAAACATTCAAAATTAGGTAAATTGACTCAGCCATGAATTATGTCCGCTATAAGGAAATGTTTTCAAAATAAATGTTTGTTAATCAAGTCGAATAGAGGGCTCCAGTAACATAATAGAGAATGGTTGTGATAAAGCAATAAGGAGCCGTTCAAGTTGTGACAACCATAAGAAAGATGTCAACCATTGATACTAATGTTCATACCAAAAACTACTAAATACGACAAATTTTAACATAAATGAATAAGTCCAAGCCTAATCAGACCTTTCTAGATGTATGACAAATGAGATCATCTACAGCTTTACTACTTCTGCTCCTTAAGTCCAAATTTACAAGGAATATTAAAAGAACAATTAGGCACACCAAAGGGGGAAAAGAGCTTTCCTAGATATCACACATATGATACCATAAAACTACTTTTGTTCTGAAGGTTCCCACTAAAAATAACAAAAAAAGTTGTGAACAGGCATCAAAATGTTTCAACTATAGACCCAAAAATAGGATATTTTTAGACCTAGACGGTGCAACCTGTTTTGAAAAAAAAGCACTTTATTACTGACTTCAAAATTTATTTTCATCTTCATGGATAAATTAACGAAAATCCATTGAGCAATCTGCTGAAAAAACATTGGTGATGGATGCGGACTCTTCCATTAGCAACAGCCTAAAGTCAAGCTAACTTGATTCACAGCTAGGATTACATCACAGCAGACTACAACCTGACTGATTCATTTCTATTGTACCCATATGAGGAACGACCATAATTAGCATTCCCATATCTATCTTCATAATTTGAGTCAATTGATCAGTAATCTATGCACATTCCTCCAGAGCAGAAACAAAGATAGCATACTCACACTTCTCTGCACTGATTGGGGCAAATGCACTGTTCACCGGTAATCCATGAAGAGAGAAAGGCCAGCCATGTCACAGGTGATAGAGACAGATCGCAAGCACAGAATTCAGTGTTGCATTCACCATCGTCAATAATGCTGCAAAGTGATTCCTCTGCAACAAAAAACCAAAAAGATTAAAGATTAAGGCAATCAAACAATTAGTTGAATGTTTCACAGCATACAACACAGTACGTAGTAGGTACACGAAACTGGAACAAAACACAGAATACTGACACGAATAAGGCTCCTGTTACTGTTCCTGTTAAATCCTGTTACCAAACAGTTCGTTGGTAGTTGGTAAGTGTTGGTTGGTTAACATTTACCCCCCCCCCCCCTGCAATACACATGACCGAAACTAAAAGGAAAGATACTTGATAATGCCAACTAAGCTCACAATATGTAAACCAAAAACATTATTCCGTCCAGCTCATATATTGAATAGAAAACAGACGCTCATTAAGACGGCAAAGAAAATCACTAATACTTGCAGTTCTGCTCATATAGCCATCTATCTCGAATGCTAATAAATTCACTTTTTGAGGAAAACATCCGATTAGTGCAAGTATACAAATTACCTGCTTGATTTCATCAACTGCGAAAAATTCTGGATAGGTCAATTTTACTATCCAAAAACATTGGCATAAAAAACATTTTCAGTACTGTGTGCTGGGAAGGGGGGGGGGGCTTCAAACTGCATAAGAACAGTTCAATTAACAAAAACTAATGACCAGCAAAATAGACAACTGAATTATTGTTCTGTCAACAATGCTCGTTTCTTGACAGAATTTAAGGACTAGTAACTTTATTCATCATGAGTCACACATGTCCACTCGAAAGCATTCCTCTCAATACAGGAGAAGATACTTTTTCTGGCTCTGAATGGATCATTTCAGTCCTTATGCATAGAATTGCCAGCACTAACAGATTAGTCTGGTCCAAAATTTCTGAAATCCATGCAACAAATGTTCGTCAGAAAAAGTCTGAAAAAATTTTGACCAGACATACTCTGAACAATGTTCTCATCAAACAAAACCAGTATGTAACCAAGCCAGTGTGATTTTGCTCAAGCATATCAATTTTTCTAGGCAAGATGAAGACTGGAATCGCCTGTACAGAAATGATCCTTGAATTTGACATGTACATTTCATGAGTTGCGGAAGTGC
>JAOBRC010929779.1:0-16081 GCA_027575255.1 Scolionema suvaense | reverse complement strand
TGAGACTTCTGCAAGCTTTGTTCTAGCTACACACGGATAAGTTTCTGAGACTTCTGCAAGTCTTGTTCTAGTTACACGCAGAAAAGCTTGTGAAACGTCTACATTGACCATGAAGCTATAACCCGTTTAGAATATTTTGAGTCCTATTCCATATGGAGTCATTTTGACTAGCCCTACTCCGTGTGGTGTCATTTTGACTAGCCGTGTTCAGTATGGGGTCATTTTGACTAGCCATATTCCGTATGGGGTCATTTTGACATTTGTATGTACGGGATGAGGGGGAGGGGATGTTTCTGACCCCTCTAATATTTTTGGATAGGTTGAGGCCACGATCACCAAACATGGTGCGGAAATAGACTGACATGCAAAGAACAATTTGAATTTATAATAAGTGTGATAACCTCATTAATTGTTCAGTTGCGTCATCAGAGTTAGTACTGGGTCCTTCGTTTTCTGCCAATTTCGAAAATAGGCGGAAATAATTAGGTATGGGATTCTAACTGTACTACGCTCCAACAGACCTTAAATGACTTAGAAAAGTCTAAATTTCCCCAAAGTTTTTAGGCTCCAGCTATTTTCCAGAATACATGTAGTTGAAATGTCAACAATCAGCTACATGTCATGTGGCAAAATGCTCATATCCTCGGAACGGAGGAATTTAACTGCATGCAAAATTACATTTTCTTTAATCAGGATTCTAGTGATATTTTGTGGAGTATTAGCCATCATCAGTAATGAATTTAAGGACACATGGTACTTAAAGCACATCTTACATATCTGCCATTCCAGACAATCGTAGACAAAATTGATCGGAACAAGGTAAAAATTCCCCCTTTACTCTTGTTCCAATGTTGTGTTCGAGTCCTTTGGAGGAGATTATACACTTTGATGATCAATATTGAAAAGGGAGAGAAGGGAAGACCTGCCGACTTACTCTATATCAGGTATGTTCAAAGTATTTTGTCCATGGTTGTAGTTTTTACAGGAAAACTCTACTTTTGAGCAATATCGGGCAAAACATAGGCTATTTTACCAAGGGCAACAAGTGACATCATATCATATATCAGGGATCCTGAGCCAAGGAACAACTCTATCTACATTTCAGACTGACCGTACTGTTTTAAGAAGAAGGCACGTCTAGGACAGGAAAGGACATACTGCATGTTGAAATTTCGGCATGCTATAGGAGACAGACTCACAGTACAATTTTAGGGTGAAGGCACTTCTGGGGCAGGAAAGGTACTACTGCATGTTGAAATTTCGGCATGCTATAGGAGACAGACTCACAGTACAATTTTAGGGAGAAGGCACTTCTAGGGCAGGAAAGGTACTAATGCATGTTGAAATTTCGGCATGCTATAGGAGACAGACTCACAGTACTATTTTAAGGACAGCCAACTTCCTCTAGTCGCTCCTCTTTGCAGATTGGTGCTTCATAATGACTGAGGGGCTAATACGTCTTAAGTATTTCGATTTTTAGGGTCACGTGTTCGATACTTACATAAACATTTATTAGAATTACAAAGATGTATGAACAAAGTCTTTGAAGCTAAATCCCGGCAACTATGCTTGGCCCAAGCTGATACTACAGCAAAATTTCGCAATTTGCTCTAGAAAGAGCCATGCTATTCGTCACACATGTTACTGCGTTCGTAGGTGGATATCAGTGGAGTACTCAGGTTGCAGCTAGATGTTGCGTCGTAGCCTTCGTACAAGACCCTTCACGAATTTGATCATCGTATAGAGTCTTTACATTACACCGCAGTTTTCTGTCCAGCTGTTTACGAAGTATTCTCTTTAGACCCTTATTCAGCTGACTAACCGCATTATCTGCATGACTTTTTAATGCTCACCCAATCAGTAAACTCTGCCTAATAAATTATGCATTTATTATTGCATGTATCAGCATTCACATAATCAGTTAACAATATAGCATGGAGAAGCAACGAGACAGCAAACAAGCTCTGATGCAAAAACACTATACGATCACTCAATTGTTGGGCCTTGTATGAAGGGTAGTGCCTCGTGTTGCTATTAAATGGTTTCCTATTGGTCAATACCAATTCATAGTTGTTGTCTTGTAAACGCAACTGCGTATGTATCACCATGACCGACAGCAACCCCCAATTTTAAAATTTGGCAATTCCCTCCTCGCCGTTTTCCAACAAGGTTAAACTACACTGAAGCGGCTCTGAAAGGACAGTTCACTGAAAACAGTTACTGTACTAGTTATCTTGGCGATGAGAGCAACGAGCACCTGTACCAGTTCAGTTGTTGCATTTCATCCTACTTTCTGGGTTTTTAACGAAAAATGCAAATAAACTCGTATCCATCGATATCCCTATGTGCAGTCATCTCCTGAACCCAGAAGCGCCATGAGTACAGCATCCTGTCCAAGTCACTTGAAGTCCCCAAAAACCCAACAGGACAATAGGCGACCTAATTCAGGATGACTACAGACCGTTCATGAATATCTTTTCGTGGTAGAAGAATTCGTTACTGAGCCCCGTCTGCGATGGTCGTAGGATAATCCACTTCCTTACAGTACATAGAGATTTTGCATGTGGGGACACTAGTATAGAGGTTTCTTCAGTTAGCCCACATAGCATGCTTCACATGGCAACCGCTTTCTTCCTAAACAGTGGATCAATCAAATGTAAAGCAAGAGTAAATAGTGAATATGCTCTAGCTCCTATTTTTTAAAGACCACGGCGTTGAATTGGGATGCTTATGTGGAGGCCTGTCGGATGGCCGACATCGGATGCTGATCCTCTCTCCATATGAAGATGCTGAGAAGTTAATGAATCCCTACCAGTCTCAATCTTTAGGGATTTCGCGCTAACCAGCCGGAGCGAGGTCGAACCTGGAATACGTAGTTTACAAGTCAGCAGAGTGATCTATTGTGCCAAATAGCATCAAGGACGCCACTCAACAAGGGTTGCCATAGCTCACAGCTCACAACTGTGAGGAATGACCAGTCAATATCCGCCTGAATCTTTAGGGATCTGCTTGATAGGACATTCAGTTATGCAGCTGACTTGAGACGTGCGTGTGCCAGGTTGGAGCCCATCTCCAACTGTTTAGCGCAAAATCTCTAAAGACTGAGACGGGTGGGGATTCAGTAGTTTCTAAGTTTCTTCGCGTTGAGAGAAGAGCAGCAATTCGACGAGTCTCCATATTAGCATCCGAAGATTTTCATACATCTTCTATTTTCAAGTGGCTACAAACGAAATTAATGTTTTCTTAATCAAGAGTACAAAAATATCAGCAGTGGACATGACATAAAAGGTATCGCATAGTTTGATGATAAAATGGTTCGAAAGTGGACAGAGGAAGAAGCCTTGTGGGAATAGGCATCACATAAGCAAGATTTGAGGACGAAAGTGGACAGAGGAAGAAACCGTGTGGAATAGGCAACACATAAGCAAGATTTGAGGCTGAGAAATGAAAAATACTAAGGAGCACCGAGGCTGGAACTGGAAAAATTGTTGCTCATAAAAAACCGATTCATTTGCTCCTTATCTACCTTTTTTTGAATATAGACCGTGTTGAGACAATTTTCAGTACATGTGAACGCACGCAACATTTAGCTGTTCACACGTGGTTGTTCAGATATTATCAGTCCCACCTGCAATTCTCACCGCTGCCATGTTAATGTTATCGCTTGTTCTTGCACTTCAGTCTCACCTGTCTTCTCCGTTTTCTTCCTCTATCCTTGTGACTTACTCTGGAATACTGCATGCCAGAAGCTCAGTGTTTTTTTCTGGAATACTGTAGGATATGTCACGCTTTCTGGTCACATTTGAAACATAAAGCTATGCTAGATTGAAGTTCATCAATGAGCCAAAGAGGAAAAAATATTTGTTACTATATTCAAAGGATGGTTCGATTTGTTTTGCATATAAGAAAAGGTTTTATCCTTTATCCGAGATGCTAAATACCAGGGACGAACACTTGTTCTCCAAACTGCGTTCGCCGAGTATTATTAATATTTACTTTTTGACCCAACAAAGGTTATCGACTATGAAGTAACTGTAAGGTGCTATGACTTTGCTTGACTTTTTGACTTCGCAGCTTTTTGACTTAACCGTGCATGTTCCGTCGAAAACATTGCCAGTGTAACCAAACTAAGAGAGGCCAGCATGTTGTAATATTCATTCATTCTACACATTTAAATGACATTTACCGAATGGCAACATCGTTTTGCAATTTTGCTGCAGTAGGCAATATAGATATTAAGATTAAAAAAAACTAATGGTAACTCACTTAGCAATTTGAGGAAGAAAATGCTTTGTTGGAGTTGATCCTTATCTAGATAAGCAAATATTATGGTTTTCGTGACATATCTTCAGTAAGTCAACAAAAGAGAAGAAACTGATCTTGGTTCAAACCTTCTTAAAGACGTCACAGGCGATGACAGATGCACTGTCAGGTTTTCTTCTTGTACAATCTTCTCAAACAGGCTTTGATATCCCGATTTTATAACTGCTCCTCCTACAAAAAAAAAATCAACAAATATTATGCGTACAAAAGAACGCTTCGACATATGGTGCATAAACACCACTCTAAAACACTGCAGCCTACAACAGGAAGCTTCTACAATAAGGTACATAAACACCACCATAAAACACTGCAGCCTACAACAGGAAGCTTCGACAATATGGTACATAAACACCACCATAAAACACTGCAGCTTTATAAACAGGAACCTTCGACAATATGGTGCATAATCACCACCATAAAACACTGCAGCCTACAACAGGAAGCTTCGACAATATGATAGGTAAACACCGCCATAAAACACTGCACCTTACAACAGAAAGCAGAGCGTTCAATAATGAATAATGAATGCATGAATCGGTTTTAACTTTAAAAGCGTCTGACGGTTGAAGCGTTGAAAGAAAACTTTCGTACTTTTTGTACGAATGTAATAGTGTAAACTGAGGCTTCAATGTTTATGACTCTAATAAAAATTAGATTTGCACTTGTTGTTCAGAATAAAAAGGTTTCGTTTAAACTAGAGAAACATAGAGATTGACCGTTTGGTACCAGTAAGATCTGTGAAACCTACAGAAAACTCTATTGTTACCAGAAAATATTATCTCCGCAAATTCTTGTGGTAGTACTTATGTTTCACCCTATCTTTATTATATACTTTGTAGACATATTTCATAATTTGTTCGATATTCTTGCAATTCAAAGCTCACTATGACACTTACTAACCGATTGCAGGTTTTCCCGTAAGTCTTTTAATGAGGTCTGCAACTATAGTTGGTGTCAGAAAAGTAAGGAGATAAACTGAAGGCATGTTCGTTACGAAACCGTAACCAGGTGCTGTCAGTAAATAATCAATGAGAGGACGCATCAGCTGCAGATGGTTTCTCTTCAAAAAGTCCCACACAGATCCTCTAATTAGGTAGCGTACCTAAAACCAGAGTAAAAGGCTGTTTTAAATCATGTTCCATCTTCTATCTTCTACTTGTGTAATAAAAGTATAAGACTAAATCACGCGGAGGAAGTTATGGCTTCATTCTTCATATAAGTTCGTAACTATTTTTAACAGATCGATACCTATGGTTGAGGAATAGTACGCCTGATTTTTACTGCTAATGCACCATATATATACTGCAAGTAAATTGGATGTCTAGCTACTTTGATGTGTGGCTAATTTATGTATCTATATAAAAGTGTTTGATGGTATTTTCAAAAACCTGTAGTATCCTCACATATTTACTACACGTTCTCATATACAATGCAACGTATAACGTGGTAGCTGGAAAACCATATAAGAACCACCTACAAAGGGGACAGAAAACATCCTTAACACACGTCTTATCAAGCAAGCACCAAAATCAGAAAGTTTCATCGCTGCATCTTTTATGGTCAATTCCCATTGGGGTTTACGCAAGTTTAAGTTTCGACTCCCGACAGGGTTTAACTGTCAAACTCCAGTGCAACCACAGTGTGAACATCCGAAAGTCGAACCAATTTCCGATAAAATTTCAAATAAAGTCAATAAAGTCCCAGATCAAAAAATGTTGCTAGCATCATTTGCACTTCAAACGATTCCGACATCGATAACGGAATGCAAAGGACATCTGGAAAGTTTGGATAAGGCAGAGACTGCAGCTGTCGACTGATAAACTCAAAAATACTTCAGCGTGAATAAGTGGCGGGCAAAGCACCTTATTTTAAAAGTGGTAGGGAGTTTTTATTTAAACTTCCAACACGATTCAGTGAGAACCGACCTTTATGGATCTCAAAAATCTTTCAAAAAAATGGAAGACTAATACAATTGAGTGTTTGCAGCATAATAAATTCAGATAACCTAGCTTAATCTACACAAAATGTCAAGCTATTAGTGGGTTTTACACCAGAGCAATATATTGGCTGCTAATAAATTGATCAGGATAAGCAATGCCCTTTTAGCGTGGAATCATAGCCTGCCAAGTATAGAAGACTTGCAGAGGCAGCCTAGTCAACATTCGTTTTTAAGTCAAAAGTTCTTTGCGCTCTTCTGTTGTGTTTATTATCCTATTCAACCAAAAACAAAGATGGTCGACACAAATGCGAGAGCCTCATTTACGCCATTTCATACTTATCGTGACAACAGCATCTTGTGGTTAATCTTGGCAATTACTTGGCAATATATATGCACGATGCGTCAAAGTACTAGGATACAATATATTGCGCTAATCCAAAATTCGCTATAGAGTGGCTTACCTGCCAGTCAGGTTCGGTACCTACATAAAATATCAAGCAATAGAATGGCTTATTGGCCAGTCAGGTTCAGTACCTACATAAAATATCAAGCACAGAATAGCTTACTGGCCAGTCTGGTTCGGTACCTACATAAAATATCAAGCAATAGAATGGCTTACTGGCCAGTCTGGTTCGGCGAATATGAATCCTTCGTAGTTTCCAAAACATTCTTTGTGAAAGTGGATGTACTCTTGCAAAGTACGGACAACAGCTGCGGAGGAAGTATTTACGTCATCAGTCCTGAGAAATTTCATCGCATATTTGAGTGTTTCCTGAACGAGCGAATGCTCCACTGTCAAGTAGCCAGTCACTAAAATGACATCACGAAATCGTATACACTTAAATATTTGGTACTATGAACTTACTGAATTGGAACGTCTATAATCTCTACAGACATTTAATGTGCATGACATGTATTTAATCCTAAATCGAATGACAATGTATCTAATTCCACCGTCTCACCTAAACTTTCAAAGAAACGGCGTACAACAACTTTCTCCAGTAACCGGACACACTAAAGTAGGAACCGCTGGCTTAGACACAAATGAAGGTGTAAATCACAGCCTCTCGCAGTATAGTGAACTGATAAGGAAAGCCACTTGTTACTACTTGGTTGACTGCTAATTTTGTTCTTCACGCGAAGATTGTAACAAATTTCTACTTTTACAGCTATTATAGCTATGTTTTGTTAAGGTCGTGGAATCTTAGCAATATTTAGAAAGAAATGAACCTTCGAATGTTCTTTTCATACCAAACAACGTTCAATAAGTACACGTTTTTTTTATAAGCAACATCTGTACAGCACAGGCTGAAATTAATAACATTGAAGCAAATCCTAAGCAACACCCAGAGCTTGATTTGCTTCAACTCAAGCTACAACTATTACCCGGCTCGAGAACTGTTCGAGAAATTCATCTTCTCTAGCAGTCCACTCACCTACCTATGCTAATGCAATTCGCTACGTCATTGCTAATTGAATACCCTATTGATTGGATGGCTGTGCTACCTGCGTTCATACTGCGCCAATTGAAACAAACAAATTCGAATCTTGGAACACATTCTATTGTGTATAGTATGATACATAGCATAAAAAGTAGCAGTGCTTTTGTCTTCAGTGCTGTATCTGTTAAGTTCAGTCAAGGGGGTCACATCCTATAGTAAACATGACATATCTATTGTAGCCTACCAAATCAACTTTGCACATACTGTAACCCCAAACACACTGTTTAATGATACGGCGTGCCTAAGAACCAATTGAGCATGCTTAGATTTTTCGTCCGTATGTACGAACAATTTGTGTTGTTGCTGTTGTTGTGAAGTGGAGACAGCTTTCGGCTTGAAGCTTACAACTAATTATAGACGCACTATGATCAGGATTCCTGTTCCCTTCAAGTTCCCCTGCACCTTTTCTCTTTGCGTGTTTGCTAGTTGATTTAAAAGAACCGAACGCACCCAGGACATGAGGGTCTCAGATTAGTGTACTTGATTTTGGAACTCCCTCCTTCGCAGGCTTGGAGCTAGTCGAAGTGAACACACCAGACACATGAGGTGTGCTACTGTTCGCCCCTCACAATACTTAGCGAATCTCTTTCCTCAAGCCTGAATACATTGGCTCCGGATTTGATTTACCATCTGCTAGCTTTTCTCCTGTACGAGATTTATCTATCTGCACTATACCCAGATGAGTTCGGCTCTTATAGTAAGACTGCTTAAAATAAAAACTGTCTCCTCCACGAATGAATGGCAGGGCTGAGTTTGAAAGGTGACTAAGAAAAAGATGCGGTCACGTCTTATCGTTACATTTAGTTGACGCACAGGAATTGCCACGTGCAGGCATTTTCAATTGACCCCCAACATTGTGCGTTGCTTTGGAGGTCCCCGATAAACATTCCTGGAAAAAATGCCAGACCTTACCACTGTGTTTCGTGGTTTCATGTTGGCAGCAGTTTTCAACAATGACAATAAACAGTAAAGAAGTCTGACTAAAGTACATTATATAAGCTAATTACGCGGTGATTAAGAAGTTTGTGTTGCAGCGTTTAGTATTTCTGTATTTCTGAGCCTTCTGAAATTTGCATCCTGTAAAAAGTCCTTATATCATGGATGTTGATCGAGTGAGTCAGATCTTTTAAGTGTTTGACCATAGATATGTTTTGAGCCTTCCCAATGATGAAAATGAACGCATGCTTACAGCATTCGTTGTTGGTGCAAGAAGGATCACTGTCACAACTTTTACAACACCTGATCGAGAACTCCACTGTGTTGTAGATAATAACAGGATAAATGTGATATTATCAACCATATCCGTACTGTTGCAGTGCATCATTCTCTTTGAAACCTGAGGCAATGCATAATAGCACTGGCAATCAATCTCATCTATGTTTGTTGTTTTCAGTTTCCGCATTGCAAGATTCACAACGAAAACTTTTGAAAACGAGCAAATAGATTTTTTGATGAGTTTTACTAGATGGGGCAGATGAATTTGCTGTAATCCAAAATACAACTGGTACTCACTCACTCATTTTTCGATGCAAAGGAGTGAGGGTAAAATAATGGCTTATCTGGGGAATTTGAAGAATGCTTGGACTCTTTCAACAAAATCATAGAAGTGAAATTGGAGACGTTCCAGAGAGGAGGCTCCTTACTAACCAAACAATTTTGAGGGGGAACCCTGGCCCCCAGGCACCCCCGTGAAAAACAGCCTTGTGCATTCGCGATATCTTGCAGATTTTTTAGCATAACATTAACGCCCAATGTTAGCAGATCTAGCAAACGGGTGGAGTGCGCTAGGTCTGGGAGCAGGCTAGCAGCTACGTACAAGAGAGAAAACCCAGAAGTTCAAAATATTTCAGAATGAGTGTTCACGTGTGACCTTTATTAAGTATAAACGCAAATGCAGCATGACGAATCACCACGTTTTACTTTGCTGGGTGGAAGGGCCTTGTTTGCACGTACATTTAAATGATCGTATAGTAAGATATCACAGAGATCAGCATTAGGTAGATTCTTTATTGAAATATCTAAAATATGAGACAGAGCTTTGAGCAACATGGCACGTGGTAAAGAAACAGCTTTAAATTTTATCAAGAAATGAACAGTATCTTCAACACTATCGCCTGTTACGCTACAAAGCGAGTCAATCAGTATATATATTGAAAGTTATGCCTAAACTTATGTGCACGAAGATTTCTTAACCCAAGACGCAAATCGCTCAGGAACAACATCTAAAGGAGGTAGATATCAACAAGGAAGTAGAAAAGTATCAAAAACAGGTTTGCATAGAGGACAGATGATTCCAAAGACATTTCTTCTAAAAATATCGACGGTATCAATTTCATAAAGCGACTGCCGTAGATTTAATCATTTATTACTTGCACCAGGGAAAAATGGAGATTCATTTTTTTTCGCACTTTTCGAACCATCCACCTTGTGTACGTGAGGCGACTAACACACCATTCGTTCTCCTAATCCATTCTGTTTAATCACCTTGCGTACGTGAGGCGACTAACACACCATTCGTTGTCCTAATCCATTCTCTTGAATCACTGTATGACAGCTGTCAACAACCTCCAATGGAGGACGTGAAATCCTTTTTTTAATATGCAAAAAATCCTGCGAAATTTTTTTATAGTGCATTGCACGTTTTCTCATGGTAAGACCTACAATCTTACATACAAATCGTCATCAAAGTCAGTCTTTTGGCAAAGAGCTTTTGTCTAATAGTGCACAGTAACAATGCAACACTTCCAAAGCTCTGAGAAATAGCTGCTCGAAACAGAGGTTTGTGGAGACTTAATTGCCGTTCATTGCCACCATTGAAATCTGAGAAGCAATGCGATAAAAGCTTTCTCAAAATCTGCCTAGAAATTATGCATCAATTCTTGCACATGTTGGCATTTGCATATCTAGCTAACAATGAAACATGGAGAAGTAGCAGGATGACATAACATGCTCTGATGTAAAGAGGATAATGAATTGCGTGATTGAATACTACTCTGCGGCACTAATTTTTTAAACACACTAATGACTAGGACTAGTTGTCACAAATGCCATGCAGGCAAAACGACTAATCACCTATGCGTCAATAAATATTAGCAACATGGCGGCACTCCAGAGCGCATGGATATTTCTCTGATTTAGAGTCACGTGATGTTCATGGTGAACATTCACTGGAGCTATGCAACAACTAATCAGATTAGCAGTTTTCAATAAGATCATTTGAATTCCACCAATTTGCTGATTTGAATGAAATTTAATTTTTCTGCAGCTCCCCCAAACCAAAAATCAAACAGCATGGAGATTACAGTTAATTCATCTTCTAAATCATCGAATTACAAAAACGTTGTTACTCGTTTGCAAATTTATCACCAGTTGGTATAGCTTCAAATAAAAAGAATTTATCACCAGTTGGTATAGCTTCAAATAAAAAGAATTTATCACCAGTTGGTATAGCTTCAAATAAAAAGAATTGATCACCAGTTGGTATAGCTTCAACTAAAAAAAATAGTAGTCATGACAAACCTGGATCAGTCAACCAAAGCGCGTGGACAGATTTCGATTTTACTAGTTGACCAGGGAGATACTTATTGACCAGACTACGAATGATACGATAGTTGCTCAATACTGCAATTCCTCCAAGATCGTTTGGCTGACCACGGTGTGTCAAGGTGTAGACTTTGCCTCCAATACGGTTTTCCGCTTCAAATATCTCGATGTTTTTGAATCCTACAAAACACCATTAAAAAGAAAGTTTAGAGCCTATAGTCCGACATCATCAGCTTTTGCTACTTTTGTACTAGTGCTTTGTTGATACAACAAAATTTTCAATGCAATTTCTCATGCGGTCATATGACACTTGCGAAATGCTGTACAGCTGATTGCAAACTTTCAAACTTTGCACATGCGTTTTGCCATACGAATGTTACATATACACCAAAAAACACATCTGTCGTGGTCCATCAAATAAACTATCAAACAAAGATGCGATGATTAGTGATGTCACTGGCGAAGTAGATTTAGCAAGAAAATCCTTTTTCTGCAGATTTCGAAATCTGAGAAGGGATGTTAGGCACGTTCTGTTTTACTGTATTTTTGGAATTACTTTGATATGTTTTCAGTAAGAACTTAAAACTGACCTTTCCATCCAGGAGCGGATCCACTGTGGTCAGCCTGCCATAAGGTGTGCATAAGTGCTGATTAAATGCGTTTTGCTTGTTTCTATATAGCGGTTTTAAGCCTTTTACAGTGTTTCTGAAGACCTTGGATGCGTTGGTACTTTTACAAATGTTGGCGAGGTTGTGGGATGGGTGGTTTACAGACGGGAACAAGTAAAGAAAGTCCTACTTAAGTATTGCGTACTGCCTTACGACTTCGGTTCATCCTTGCATTTGCTTGCGATCTTAGCAGAACGTTGTTGTTGTTGTTTTTCGATTGATATCATCATTTTATCGTTCATATCAGTTAATTAGTTCACACTCTGTCAGAAATGGACTTCTCTGCAATGTAAGGTTACATGAAATAATGGGTCGAATACCGAGTACCGGTTGCTCAGTGGTTAGGGCGAATCGGCTAGACACCGTAGGTCGTGGGTTCGAGACACACCCGGTAGAATGTTTTAACATAGAGCGGGTCAGCGAGTGATTAGTACTACTAATTTGATCAGTTAGTAATAGTAAAAATATACTTCAAAATTACAACGTTACATATAGCTGCTAAATCTGACTTTTTTATTTTTTTCTATCTACATCGCCCAACCACGATTAAGGTTCGAAAATGTGTTGTCTCCTGGCAAGACAGTAAGAGCTTTTGAATAACCATCGAATAAAGAAAAGAGTATCAAAGAAATGGATGCCAACACTGTACTGGCACACAACATTTCAAACAATCATTGCGAACGACCTTTAGCAAGGTCAGATTGGCGGAGACATTTTGGCAATCATTGCTGCACTGATAGGAGTTCCCTTCTGGACAAATCCTGGACAAAATGTATTGTGCAAAGGGTATTCTTACTCAAAATTGTAAATGCACATTTTCCTTTGTTTGCTCACAGAATCAAATGGTAGTCAAGACCATGGAACGTAGAAACGGTAGAAAAGGACTCACGTTTAACAAAACAATGCTGCACACTTGCAGAGCGTAAGGTGCCCTCGTTGCATAAATCTGTCAATCACAGATGAGACAAGCGCATTACACACATGACATATTATCCTGTAATGATTTTGGTGCTCTGAAAACAGAAGTCACCAGTTTGCCGTTTGCTCACCTCAAGAACGAACTACCCCGGCAGATTTAAGGTAATACGCCTACTTTCGTGTGTTTATACATGTGTAGAGGATGATCATTAATACACAGTTGCTCCAACTGTAATGATAGCCTTTTTATGAGAGCCGGTGACCATTCAGTTAAGGGCAGTGTTTACCCCGTGCTCGTTTCAAGGACATAGCAGACAATATATTTTAACCCTATCTGACGCAGAGTGGAAGCTTATGCCCCCCTGCCATATTACGCAGGAAAAAAGTTTCGTGGGAATATTCCACAAACCAAGCTTTATTTACTCGCGGTATTTCAGACCCTCATTTTGCCCACGGCCTTCTAAAATTTGACTGGAGCATTATGAAGCTTCCAAACTTGGCAGGCCTATAGTCACACCGTTCGTCTTTACGTTTTAGCTGTAAAATCCTTGCCTGCTTCATATAAAAAGTTATGACAGGGTCCCAAAGTGACCACACTTTTTTTTGTTTCTGTTATAAATTACGAAATTTCTGGAAAACATGCCCTCACTTTCAAGCCATGTAAAAGTGTTCCAAGTACAAAGGCCATGTTTCATGGTACTCAATCATAAAGTGCTACAGTTATACTGTATTTCTGACAAGTTAAAAGTCATCTCAATGTGCCAAAAACATTTATGAAAGATAGAACAGAAAATAAGCCGCTCTGTCCAAACGAAATGCCCCGTATAGTTGAAAATGCCTGAAAAAAACCTTATATATTTATATACATATATGTCTTATATATGCAAACTAAAAGTCAAAAAATGTCAGGTTTGTAGGTTTTACCGTTTTTGACATATTTGAAAAAAATCGAGGAGGAGATATTGACCCCACCCCCGGGCTAAATAGGGTTACCTTATATCTACTGGCCTTTTTGGGGGCTCCCGAACTTTGGGGGGGGGGTCTGAGAGCCCACCTTCCATAATTTCTTAACCACTATAAGTATGGTAATGATACTTTGCTTGGGCATAGAGCATTTATAGGTGAAAAATTTGTTTTCTAGAAAATTGCTGACGTCATTAATTATTCATGAAGTCATTGGTTAAAGACACATGGGTAGTAATATTCGCCCAGAAATATAAATTTTTGAAAATAGGCTCCAAAATTCTGGGGAATCTCAAAATCTCCCAAAAGCTATTGCACTTACTAGGAAAAGGTGCTACATGACGGTTTCAGGCTCATGACACTCCTTTTATGCGGTTTTGTAGTGATTTAAACCAAAAAAAAGGCACAAAATGGCCTTACCACCTGTTGATTGGACCCAAATTTGAGGGTGAAGATGTCCAAATTTCCAAAAACCGATGAGTGTCACAAAGATTTAAATTTCAGGAAAAGTCACGAAATTTCAGCTCAAAACGCTTGTCAGTTCCGGAGATAGCTCTCACAGCCCAACGCCCGCCCCCAGTTAAAGAATAAATTGATTTGCATTCAGACCAAGTTTGACGTAGTTTTAGACAAGGGGTCACGTGATTTGATCAAAGTTTCAAAATAGGGTCGAAAATTCCTGAAAATTAAAAACTTGAAATTATCCAAAATAAAAACATACTTAATAAAAAATTCCGGAGAGTTTGATCAAAGTTTTAGGTTTTGATTGGCAAAAATGTGATTTTGGGGCAGAGTTGGACATATATGGGCTCTTTTACATGTGGCAACCTATGTCGTCGTATCTCAAGGAGCCTGGAGCGAGAAACAATTCTACCTACTTTTTTATATCTTTTAGGGAACTCGCTACCAAGTTCCAGCATCAGCAAACCCTACAGCAGGCGTCAAACTTAAAAACTACTATTCACCATAGTAAGAAGTTAGGAGGCAGGACGTGACCAATAGGGGCGGTATAAGAAGTTAGCAGGCAGGACGTGACCAATAGGGACGGTATAAGAAGTTAGCACGCAGGACGTGACCAATAGGGGCAGTATAACACGTTAGCAGGCAGGATGTGGCCAACAGGGGCGGTATAAGAAGTTAGCACCCAGGACATTACTAATAGGGGCGGTGTAAGAAGTAAGCACGCAGGATGTGACCAATTAGAGACGGTTAGAATATGCAAGAACATTATGCATTCTGATTTGTAATAAGAGCCACGACACATTGCTTAACCTTATTAAGCCTGGGATTTTGGGACCTTTCCAAATCCGGGGGAGGGTCTGTTGGATCCAACCCTGTAAATTTCCAGATAATACCTATAACCATAAAATTTGGCGCACATATTCTCCATTCTGCATATGATGACGTAAATTTTTTTCCGATGACGTCATCATATTGCTGACGTCGTCATTTTTTGTCAGACATGGTCACGACATGTCGGATTTTCCACCATTTTGGAAAATTGCTGACACACCCTTTTTTTTTACAAGCAACACAACTTTTTTGTTTGAGGCTCGGCGTTACTTAAGTTTTCCTCTTACCAATGCTCGATTGTTGCTTAGCTGTTGCTTGTTGACCATATTGAGGCTTTGTCTTTACTTTAACAAGGGACGTGTTTTTTTTACTAGTCGAATTTCAAGCTTCTCCAGTATTTTTTGATTAAAAGTTACTTGCTACTTAGAATTAAAAGACAAAGTGCATTGCAACGGTCATCTTTGCCTTCCACATCTTCATTTTTTGGGCCTTGTTTAGGTTGGGCTGTTGCTTAGCAGTTGCTAAATGTTTTGAAAGATTTGAGGCTCGTGTTGCTTGTAAAATGTTGCTTATAAAAAAAGGCGTGAATCGGACAAAAAAGTAACAGGAGCCATTACAACCTTTGCAACGAGGTTCTGACGGTAATAGCTAAGTAGAAAACATGATTTGGAATTATAGATGACTTATATCAGCAACAATGGATGATGACGTCATCAATTTTCCTCCAGTGGCAATTAAAATGATGATATCACAGCTGAATGACGACAGTAGTCAAAAATAAAAGTTTTACCATAATGTTTCCAGATAATACTTAGGTAAAGTCACCAATGGGCAGCTTTCCCGCTTTCGTAGTTTTTGCACAATTTTAGAAAATATGTGGGGTTGGGTCCGTTGGACAAACCCACCCCCCCCCCCCCCCCCCCCCCCCCGGG
>JAOBRC010928668.1:0-16558 GCA_027575255.1 Scolionema suvaense | reverse complement strand
TGAAGGCTGCCTCACCTGCACATACCCATCGTCCCGCGGGTCACGCGTGAAGTAGAGCGAGGCCGGGTTGGCGACAAGGGGGTGCGAGTTATATTTACCTCCCCCACCTATCTCCCGATTCGAAAGCCCAAATGACGTGAAATTGTGCATGGATAATCCTTAGGCATTCACCTTTCTAGAAAACATCCACTGGATTCACTATCTTTGCTCAACTTGTTTCACATTGACAAGGAAGGAAGCCTACAATCAGCGTGCTGTGAGAGCCTGCTGAAAATCCCTATGTGAAATACAATGGAGCGGTGCCAGACTACTCCGAGAAAATTTTCATAACTTTTAAACCACTTATCCAAACAACTTCAAATTTGGACACAATGTGCATAGGGAAAAAATGCTTAATGTCATGAAGAACTAGAAACATATGTGCAGCCATTCAAAAGTTATCGAAAATTTCCTCCCTCCCCTAAATAGACTTAATATTACGAAATGCTCACTACTTGTAGTAATGGAAACTGTGCGTATGTTTAGCCCTTATAAAATGGGAATGCATTCGGAATCTGAAAAATAAGCGATTGTGTTCCTTTAAATTACGCGTTACAAGATGCAGTGCTAGCAATGGTCTTTGAGGTGGTAAAACCGAGAGAATATATGTTATAATATGATATCTCTCCCAATCTTTTCTAGGCTATCTGCACCATTCTGTGTCAGAGACAAGTGGCACTCAGCGTTTTGAGGCTATAAATAACTAATTAATTATTCCGAAATTGTGTAAAAATAGGATACTTCTAAAAAAGAGGCTTTGTCTTGCTTGTCAGAAATCTAGTATGAACTGCGAGCAGCGGACGTACTACAGATGTACCATATAAGACTATGCTATCCTTCGTGTTTTGTTCGTGGTTGGTGGTGGCGTTGGCTACGAGGATTGTATGGAAATCTGGTACAAAGTACTCTTAATGAACGCAGTTTCGTTTGATAATAGTCGGTTAATTTAATTCATAATTTTTATTTGCTTGTTTTTATATATTTATGTCTTTTTACTATTTTTGTTTGCATTACCATTTTTTAAATTATTTTTTTCAGAAAATAATTTTTCTTTGCAGGCATAAATTGTTCGTGATATAAATAATTTTTATGATGGTAAATAATTTATTTGGTAGGTTTTAAAGTGTGGCCTATATCCTTTGTAATCTTTTTTATGTATAGATAAATTTATTGTGAGAAAAAGAGATATAATAATTCCCCCCCCCCCCCGCCACGATTTTTTTAAAGGCCTGCCGTTTACGCTTACTGAACCAAATTTATCAATACACAATCTGGACAAATTTCATGCTTAGTTCTGATTGGAGCAATCCTGCAATTTCCCTATCACAAGTTATAATGGGAACAAATACCCTTTAGAAGTATCCATGCTGTACAAAAACTATTTGCTCTCCAGTTACCACACATTACTTTCTAAGAAGTAATATGCGTATGCTTTCCAACAACGGCTGAACCAACTTCAACTTCAACGATTTTTGCTGATTTTTGGGTAAAATGCTGACGTCAGCAAAACTTGTGCTGACCTGGCAGTTCAAATGAATGGTTTTTAGAAACTACTTGTTGGTGGCTATGTCCATGCAAAATTTCAGTGCCCTAGCTATATTCGTTTGCCTTTTAGGGTGGGGAGTAGTTCTTACCCCACTCCATGCAACAACGTACATAAAAAAGCCCATGCACAATAGGGTTAAATCAAAGTCTTGGAATTAAGGATACTGCAAAGAGTCTCACTTAGTGCTTCATTCAAGGGCTCCTACTTATACTTAAACTTAGAAACGTTTTGAAGTCTTTTGGTGTTCAATGCACCAATGGAAGGCACCTGCTTTATTTCCTGCAGTTTTTGCGATAAATTTCCACCGGCTGCCTTGAAACAAATTGACTATTTGAAAACACGGTCAGAAGTTTTTCTAAAGCTTTACGTCCCCTTGTGACCAATATTAGTTTACCAAACTAACTTTAAGTGAAGTCCACATGCCGCACCTCCAAAACAGTGTGTGCGTTTAGATATTTTTCTAATCAAATTTAGCTCTGCATTTGAAAAATCGCAGAATTTTTGTAATGAAATCAGAAGATTTCAGCTTAAATCGCTCATAACTTTTGATCAAGCCAAAAGCAACAAAAATGCCGACACTGGTTTGTAGATTCTAGTGAGATCTGGTAAGACAATTTGTACAATTTGTACGCTAAAAACAAACTGGAGGAGACTTAGAGCTTTTAGAATGTTGGCATCAGACTGTAGGTTTTTCTTGCGATCCGGCTCCTGCATGTATGCATCGTGAAAAACCATCATCTCAGGTCTGCCACATCCTGGCATATCGTTGTCGATATGACACGATTCGCGTGAATTGCTGATTGATGGCTTATTTCATACTTTACGGGGAGAAACTTTCGCTTTTGGGTATTTTCGCGAAAGTAAATCCCGACAAAAAGGACGGACTGAATGATTCATGGAAGTGTTCTTACATGAAATGTGCCAAGATCCGACCTGGCATGTATTTGTACTTGCACTGCCCACTGTGCGTGTAAATATCCGCTGAGAAACAATAGAGCACGTTAATCATTAAATAAATTACACTATGTGCTCGGTGCGGACGGCATTTTATGTTTGATTTATTCACATTCTTCTTGGGATCTTCAAGTTTTGAATACTGGTGGCAAAAGTTATTCAAATTTTTGTGCGGACAGCCCCTAATGTCACAATCCATATTAGGGATGACATTATTCCCCTTGAGATTCTACAAATGAATGGCGTATGATGTATCGTTCTTCTCGCCTAGGTATTCAAGCCACCAGTTCTGAGAGCTACTTGCCCTATTTTGTATTTAGTAATCTAGGTAGCGAATATTTCCTGCAGCGAGTGACAGGTTTTTGTCGAGTCTGATAATTATTTTAAGAATATCGTAAAATTCATCTTCCTTACCTGATGGACAAACATGAAACGCCCCATGGATGGTCCAATCATTAATAAATAAGTTAGTGGTAGTACTGTCTTGAAAATCTAAAATTTATGGTTCAGCTTCTCAATGTTTCGAATAACTTACCGAAAAAATGCGTATCTCTGGAACTATACGTCCAGTAAAGTCCATGAATGACTGACCATATAAGAACATATAAGAACATACAAGAAGATAATACATATTCACCTTTGCTCATTTGGTGTCTTGTTTGGTTGACTTGCACTGGGTCCAGGGGTGCTGAAAGTGGACAGGCTATCAAATAAATGCATGAACTACGTTAGTGTTGCTTCAAAACATGGATTTTATAGGCTATCCATTTTCTCACGCTCATGTCAGCATTTCTAGTTGACAATTAAAACGAATCGCTTACCCAATGAAATGAAAAGACGCAGACATTGGAAGTTTCTTGAATCATGGGTAGAAAACTAAGCTACAATACTGTTAATAAGATCTTTCACTGTCACTAGATATTGTATGGTTCAGAGTTGCAATGCATCAAAGTGAGGATTTACACAAGTGTAACTAGTAAGTAAAAAGTTATATGTTTTTCGAGAACAGCTTGGAGGACTGATACACAACTCTCAAACCAAGTTCACTATACACAGGCAGCAAGTTCTGATGTGAACGAGAGAAAGCATTAAAGTCTGCTATGCTTGTATCTTCTTCTCATTGAATACGCTCTGTTAGCTGTTTCATTTGTAGCAATTGTGCCTTATTTTACCATCTTTATCATCTCACTGATCTATACCTGTGTTCAGATTTCTATTTGTAACACTATGTAAGACTTATTGGAAAAAGAAGATAAAAAATAAAAATGATAGATATTCAAAATCTCGCGACAGTTAAGGGGTTAATATTCTACAAAGGAGTAGCGTATCATGTAACGTTCTTCCTGCTTAGGTATTCAAGTGAGTTCTGAGAGCTACTTGCTCATTCATTCACTTCATCATTTGGACGCGACGTTTGATAAGTACATGGTCTGGTGTGGACTTGCAAGCCTCAGCTCCAGTAAAGGCAATCAGTAATTCTTCATCATGCACATCAGGTTTCCTGAATTTCATAGATAGCTTTCTTTGTAGCCTTGATCATGATTTCATAAACTCCTCCGAAGTGTGGTGCACGTGGTGGGTTGAATCTCCACATGATACCCAAGTCATTACCAGATCTCACAATCTTTGTATGGTCAATTAGATTCATCAGCTCTCGAAGCTCACAGCCAGCCCCAACAAAGTTTATTCCATTATCCGAGTAGACTTCCTCTGGAAATCCATGACGGCTGGTCATCATGTAGAATTCATTCACAACGGAATCTGTGTCGAGTCCGAAAGCCATCTCCAAGTGCACTGCTCGAGACACTAGACACGTAAATCCTTTTTCCCGCGCCGTTGGATCGTAATAAAAGGGCTTGCCTTATCAACAGCAACGCGTGAGAACGTTTTTAGTGGCAGTCGCAAAAGAACTACTGGCAGAGGAGCTATAATCTGCTAACTTACTTTAACGTTCTTTCGTCTTCAGAAGTTACACTCTAATTCAACTTGCCTGATTTTCTCCCGTGTTTACATGATCCAGTATTACTTCGACAATGATGCCAGGGAGTGGTTTGTTCCCCTTGCCTGACCTTATATGAATGATGCATCAATGATACTAACAACACCGTGATCCAGTCTCCTCTGGCTAAGATGATTGGATATCTTGAGTCTTAGAGTAGATAGTCAGCATTTGTTAAACGGCTGTTTGCTCTCATCAATCCATCTCCATCCCGGAAAGGTGTAAGGGCTGTTAACTTGCACTTTAACTCAATTGGTTTCTGTGAAAACAGGGCTTCATATTCATCCGAAAATTAGAAATTAGAAATGAATCGAAATACCCACAAACCTACGCGCTTCACCTTCTTCCATGACGAAATACGCTTTTGGAGATAACTTCCAATCATCAAAGTGATTTGTCATAGTCTTACGACAGTCTCTGCATCAGAACGTTTCACCAATTCGGTTTTGGGCCATTGATCTTCAGACAGGTAAAGAAACGATGGTCTATTCCACCGCATTTTGGACTTGTTTAGTTCTTTCAGTTCCATTCCCCTTGCCGCCTGATCTGCTCACTGGGTTTTGTTTGGAAGGGACATGTGACCAGGACTTGACATCGTTTGCGTCTTAGCAATTCTGTTCCCCAAAAATGTTTTCAAGGATCGACTTCGATCGTGAAGCCAACAGAGAACATTCATACTACCGGTCTAGTACTTGATCTCTTGAGTAGATATTTGCAGAACTGTGGATACTGGTTTGGCAAGATTTACACTTAGTATTGCATCAATTCCAGTCCTGGCATACCTGTAGGCTCTAGAGGAATCACTTTTGTCTTGGAAGCAATCAGACGCACTTTGATTCTGCCATCAATGTATGCTGCTCGGAAGTAGGCAGTAGTTGCGTAGGCGCTTTTGGACGCATCGCTGAAGATGTGCAGTGTTGTTGCTTCTGGTTTCCCTGCCAACTGAACGCATCTGTTGATGTGCAATAGTTTAACATATGCGGAATTTTCAATCCACAGGTTAAATTTCTGCTCCAAACCTTTATCTAGAGGATCTTCTCTGTCACTTTTAGCAATCTATACGTCCGTGAGGAGAACCTTTCCTTGTATGCGGTAAGGCGCCAGCAAACCTAATGGACCAAAACGAGTTGCTATCCGACTCAGTAGCTACCACTTTGCTGTTCCATTTAGACCGGAGGGACTAGCGAGGTAAGTGAATACGTATTTCTTTGCTAGCCACTGGACTCCAAGGTTCTTCGCATATGGGAGTTGCCCATCAGAAAGATCTACCTTTGATATTCGATCATGAGCTGGAACATGACGTGATACTTTCTTGGAGTTAGATAACCACTTCCTGGTATGCATTACATCTCTTTCCCACACCAGATACAGTTTTTGACATAATTCCACAGCTTCTCTCACTGTTGATACTGAATCCTTACTGTCATCTGTTATATCTAGTCCGCAGAGTTTGGAGAGGAGACAACACAAACTTCCTCTAGTCACATTTCTATCTTGCTAACTCAACACTGACATGAGATTGTACAGAGACACACCTTGACAGCTACAGTAATCTAATGGGCGTGACTAATGACACATGACTGGCAATACATAGACACTTACTAACAGGGCAGGGGACTAAGCACACACAATACATAATCACTAGAGCATAATTAAGGCAAACATGAGTATATCACATACTGAGTCCTTACAGTCATCCATATACTTTGACTTCAGGACAGTTTCTGCAGCTCTCGGGTATATATGGGCGTTTTGCTCTGTATGAGGCTGTGTCACCATATGCACTTGAAAAGGGCAGGAACTAGCCCTAAAAACAATCGGTTTAACTGACTCCGACATTGGTGATGATTCTTCCACGGAGAAAGACCAATTTAGAGATTCATCACAGAGATACGACACATAATGGCCACTGGAAATCGGCGAGAACAGAGAAGTACTTGCAAAATATCTTCCTGTAGCTTTGGACCTCTGTGAACCATGTTGTTAAAGGATATTCCTTGCTCTTGAACAAATGCATTGAACACAACTGGGATTTTTTCAGAGTTCTTCCCTGTCTTCACAATCGGAAAATGAGGAAGATACCATTTGGGATCAGATTGCTGGTCTTTAAGTTCATTTATATAGCCTTTCACTAGATAATTTTGTATGATGTCTGAGTATTTCGTGCCCAAGTCTTTATCCCGAAGTAGACGTCCCAACCAAGTGCTTGTATGCAACTGCATAATTGTTTTGAGGGATCTTGGGATCACTCTTCCATTGCATCAAAACTTGATACTTGCTGTTATATATGTTAATCTTTCATGTTATGTAGTGTATCAACATAGTTCTGTTCCATCACCACTCAGTCTAACATCTTGTCCTGCCCTGTGTATCCTGTTTGTACCTTGACCTCTGTCTGTATCTAATGTTACATGTCCTTTGTCATCTGTCATCTGTGTGTCATTATAAGTAACTGCATTGAGTTGAGCTATGTGAGGTGTGGTACAATTTGTCAAAGACACTCTTGACTTGACCTCCAACCTAGCTGGTTGTTTCTCTGTACTCATAACACTTGCAATCTTTGTAGACCAATGACTGTTGGAGTTGATCATGAAGCAGATAACTTTGAGTGAAGTTTATATGGACATTTAACTCTTTATCCTGGCATAATTTGCAAAAAAATGTCCATTCTAGTGGCGTCTTTCTTGCTACAGGTGCATCTTGACCAGCTTGTACCTCCTCCAGTGCAGCATGAAGTTCTGGTTAATCCACTCCAATCAGCAAATCAACGATGTGACGAGGACCCAGCTTTGGAAATTGGATTATCTTTAGATGGGTGCCATCATTTGCCTTTAATTTCCACTCCACAGGAGCTTGGATGTGTGTGACAGATTTACCATCAAGACTCTGGAGAAAAAATTCAACTGGCATGTTTTGAAATGTGTTGATTGGTGCATTGATGGTTCGCACAGATGCCATCTCTGTCCTTCCCTCCATACCAAGCTCAGCTGCAACATCACTATTGATATATGTCATGGTGATACCATCATCAAGACGTGCATTCATGATAAACTCACGGGATCCATTTCTTAATCTAACCGAAACTATTCGAAGTGTTGTAATGGATTCTTCAGGCGATTCTTGTGAGTTGTTGAACATTTTTCTGGGAACAGTTCTCCTGTTTTCCTTATGTTAAGCTGGTTCCACTTGGGATGTATTACTCACCCCATGGTTTCATCATCACCTTTTTCTGTGTAGAAGTGCATGATGTAGTCATGTGCACTGGTTCGATTCTACACTGTTTGGGTGCTCGCGGACAATTGACACTACAGCGATTTTCTCCAAGACATCTGTAGCATAACCAATGCTTCTTCGCCAGTCTCCAGTCTCTGCCGTTCAACTGCATCAAAGGACTTGAGCTTTGCACTTCAGCCGGTTACTTTCTCCACATGCCAGACAGTTCTTCTCTGTGATTCTTGATCGAGGATGTAATGTTGTAGTCACTTTAGATGGTCCATAAGTCGTCTGTCGATAGTAGAACTCTTTACATCATGCTGATCAAGGACCTTTCATGGTTTTTGTGGCTTCAGTCAGGAATTCAGATTCATTGATAAGCCATTCTCTCAGTGATTGAAGTTTTTCGGCCTTTCCTTTCTCATGGATCCACCTCCTGTAGTTTGTCAGCATTGTTTCTGTTATCTTATTTTGCACTTTAATGTATAAGGAGCTGTATCCAAGTTCTTCTGTGCGTTCACTCTCTTGCAAGTCAATTATCACAAGATCCAGAAGATCAGGTAGCTTTTATACATCTTTTGCCACACCATCCATAGACTAGAAGTCGTTCCTAATGAAACTCGTGCATCCAAAGACTAAAAAACGTCGTAGTCTTGAAACGGGAGGAACGACTAGCACTACTCGGACAGCTTCTAGTTCTTCCTCTTGTGCCAAGAGCTATGTACTAGAACTAGGGCCCATAGGCGGAGGTATCGTTAGAATGCAAATTAATTTTTAATCACCTATGACCAAAGCGTCTAATGCGTGCACTATTCATACACTGACCCCCTGAAAACTCACCTTCAGCGCACTCAGACGGGATGAGAACAAAGCGTGCAATCTCCAACTACCGCCCACAAAATCCCTAGCTGCGTAGCGTACAAATCACAAGCAAGAGTTCTGGCTGGCTGTATGTGAGAGTTGTATAGTGCTTACCAGGACCAGTTCGGCTTGCTACCGTAAAGTACTAGTCCCATTCTCGGTTTGTCAGTCTCTTTAAGTGACACGTGTGTCGTGTCTCTTGTTAAGAATGGGACTACACTAGTCTAGCCACACCAGAACTCGTCAAAATTGATACAGTTCTTCAAGGTTTAACGCCACTCGTCTTCTCTGACCATCATTCTTTCTCCCCAGTCAATCCTTTTCAGCTTTGTATGCCGCTGAGGAATGCGCCAAATTGTCAATCTCTTGCTAAGCTTCTCCCTTGAGGTAATATTGAAATTGTAGCAGCTTGTATTCTCCGGTTGCAGGTGCTTCATCCACGCTTGTCATGAAGGCAGCTCGCCAGCTCGAATACTGATGAGTCTCAGTTGTTTCCACATGTCTTATCCACGATTTTGGGGTGCTTAGTTGGCAGAGGTAAGTTTGGTTTTTGATTTATTAGGACAGTCTTTCTTTTCTGCATTGATAAATCGCTCATGTTGTAATGGCTTCTTGATCGACTTCCACTTTTCTTCAACCATGGAGATGTTGGTTTCTCTGTTGTAGTTTTCGTGTTCATTTCTCTGATTTGATGTAATCGGTCTGCAAGCACCGGTTTCTCAGTATAATCACAATCCAGTTGTCGCTGCAACTTGTTGATTTCTTGCATGGAGTTGGTTGAACCTGCGCCACGAATCCAATGTTCTTCAACTGTTTTCTTGAAGCTGTGATGCTGATTTGTGGTCACGTAATTGGACTGTAATTTTTCTTCCCGTTTTCATCACCTCTTGGTCCCAGCTTGGGGTTTTACTTTGTGGTAGATTGGCTTGCACTGCCACATCTTCTGCCAAATAGCTGTGATCTTCCACTCTTTCGGGAGGCCTCTGCTTGAATCTCCAATTTGTTGATATGTCACCTACTTGCTGCTTTTGTCTTGTCCCGACTGGATCTTCCCCCCTTTGCTTCTTGACCACCATATGACCAGCATAATCATTGTTTGGACATTTGTCTTCATTGTCGCCTTGTTGATGCGTAAGCTTTATTGTCCATGGTGTTTGTCCGTCATCTACTTGCGGTTTCTATGTGATCCAGCCTTAAAGATCCTTCCATCTTTTTTCAATCACCAACTCTTGAACATTGACGTCTTCTTGTGAACCTCCGTCTTTACCACTGATTTGAGGATACATCTGGTTCTGTCTGCATGATGCAGGACTGTCATCTACTAGCTGCTTTTCTCCGTCCCAGTTTTCGGCTTCATTCCATTGTGCACTGGCCAATTCATCTCGAACATCCACATCTTCCTGTTTGCATCAATCATCATCTGCTTGATGAGTCATGTGCCCCTGTCTCCATTTACTTTCTGCTTTCCTCTTTTGCTGTCTTCTGATCCATTCCTCAGCTGAACTTGACCAGCACCCGATAACTGACTTCCAACATCATCATGGATTGCCTGCAGTCGATTTTGGACTTGTTTGCTAAGCTCGAAATAAACTTTATTCCGGATCTCCAACTCTTCAGTGAGTATGTCAACAGCCGTGAAGCCTTTCCGATCTTCGTAGGCTTCGCTTTTGGCACTAATCCTATTCTTCAACGGGATAGGGGTAAATTTTACCCCCCCCCCAGATAAAATTCTGAATAGCTGAAAAAAAAGTTTTCAGTGGTTGAAATTTTTATTTACATATTTTGGCCACGTTTCAGCCGAATACCATACTCTGTTCAAAAATTATCGAACTTGTATCGCATGTGGCTGAAGCTGAGCTGGCGAAATTCTCATTTTGTTCATTGGTTAAAAAATACTGACGTCATCAAAAATTTGCGGATCAAGGCCAATTTTTGCTATAGATACTGCATACCAAGGAATATGTTTAGATTCTAACCAGATTCCCCGTGCAGCTATCGTACATAAAATAGCCCGTAAAGAATAGGGTTAAGACTTTCACTGACAGCATCGACAGTTTCTGACATATTCTCTCGGATTTTGTCTTTTGTCTTACGATCGTAAACATCAGTCTCCATCATGTGAAGAAGTCGATTCTTCAATTTGGTATAACTTGTCTTCTGCACTGCCTTCTCACACCTCAAGTGGATGAATCGTTCAGCACCAGCCTCTATTGAAGGCTCTTCTGTTTCTGAATTGTTATATCGCTTCACCATCTTCATGGATAACTACCCTCTGCTACCAAAAATGTTTGTCAGGCCTTAATATAATAGATATCAGACAGTGAAACGAACACTTATTTTGTAGAATTCAGAAAATTGGTTCAATATTTCTCTACATGGTGGTTATCGACACTAATTATCGATAATACACTCAGCAATTTATACAGTTCACAAAAAAGGTTATTTCAAAATATAAGCAGGTACCATAATAAACATAAGCACAGTACATACTCATAATTCAGTTTCTGTGGAACAACTTAGGTTTCACTGTCTTGCTTAACCATACATCTACGAGTACTCATTTACGTTGATGACGGTAATCATGAAACTGCAGCATTGGGTACAGCATGTAGCATCTTGGTACCAGTTCAACATTTGCTTGATCACCATAACCAGGAACTGAGATAATACACCAGGTAATTTCATGGTACCACCATAATAAGCAACTTTTGTTCAAATACAGAATTCATGATAGTCTAGTCTGTTCAGGTCATGGTCTTCACAACAGTCATAAACAATTACTCTGGCCAATATCCTCCGCAAATGTCCCGTATGGCGCAAAGCAGACATCTGGAGCCTGGTAAGGTACTCGTTACGCCTCCTAACATACTCTTCAAATGCTCTTCCTCATTACTTCGGGTTGATACTTTACGGGGAGAAACTTTCGCTTTTGGGTATTTTCGCGAAAGTAAATCCCGGCAGAAAGGACGGACTGAATCATTCATGGAAGTGTTCTTACATGAACTGTACAAAGATCTGACGGCCCCCAAACAAATACCAATTAAATTCTGGCGTATATTTGTAGTTGCACTGCCCGCTGTGCGTGTAAACATCCGCTGAGAAACAATAAGGCACGTTAATCATTAAATTGCACTATGTGCTCGGTGTGGACGGCACTTTATGTTTGAGTTATTTACATTCTCCTTGGGATCGTCAAGTTTTGAGTTAACCGTTTTTTAATGCAGTAAAAGTTATTCCCATTTTGTTGCAGACAGCCCATAACGTTCCAATCCGAATTAGGAACTGGATTACTTCAATTATTACAAAAATGCTTAGTTTATGATTACGATAGAACGTTCTTCTCGCTAAGGTGATCAAGCAAACTCTGACAACTACTTGCTCTACTTTGCATTGAGTACTCTATGAAGCCTATAATTACTACAGCCAGTGGTAGGTTTTTATCACTTCCCTATATTTCGAGAAAATGCGAATAGACCCTCGGATGGCTCAATCATTGATAAATAACCAAGCAGTAGGCCTGTTTATAAAAACTTAAGGTTATGCCTCAGGTGGTTAATGTCTGGAAGCTACTGCTTTCCTCTAATAAGTAAGTGCAGGTTTCTTCTGTTATGTTTCCAATTAGCTCCTGAAAAACGCATACATCTAGAACTATTTGTCCAATAATGACCACTTATGAATTACTTTTACATATTCAAATCAGCAGAAAAATGATAATATAAATTTACCTTTGCGCAATGAGTGGCTCAGTTTCGTCACTTCCACTTGTTCCAGAGCAGCTGAAAATATATTGGTTGTAAATAGTCGAAGTTAGGATTGTTGCCTTACTATTTTCTTCTAATTGAATACGTTCTGCATCATATGGAACGATTCGGCCTTATTCAACGATCTACCGTATCACACGGATCTACTCTTCTGCTAATGGTTTGGTATAAACGTGCCTCAACTTTGAGAACATAGAAGTAGGCCTGTTCAGCAGTGATCATGGGTACAGTTATAAAATCGGTGAATTATGGCTGTTGGCAGATATCATTAACAATAACGCTCCAGTGAATTGCTTTCGTGAAATATATCGGTGAAATTCTTCACGGGACGTTGTGGTGAAAAAATATGAATCCACGAATTGACAGCCCTGGCGTAGATCCAGACCAAAATTATTTCCAATTTTGAAAGATAAGTAATATCCCAATCCAAATTAAGGATGAGTTTATTCTCCATAAGATTCTACAAATAAGTAGCCGGTCGCTATTTTACACTTGGCCAAAAAACTTACGATTTACACGGGGGAGAGGTGTAAAATTAACCCCAAACCCAAATTTCTAAACAAAGCATAGCTAAAGCGTGAAATTTGGCATGAAGGTGAAGAAATGTGTTTAATTTCTGATAATGTCCCGTAAGTACGCTAAGCAAAAATGTTTACTTAGATGGGCAAAATTTCGAAAAAATTTCTCCAAAGCTAGCAAAAAAGGACAATACATATTTACCTTTGCACACTTGATGTCTCAATTTGTTGACTTGTACTTGGTCCAGGGGTGCTGAAAGTGGATAGGCTATATAATAAATCGATTAACCATATTCAACCTGGACTTTTTGGTGCTGTACGACACCTGGGGGGGACGGATTCCGCCCCCTCCATAATTCTAGAACTACTTCTTCGATAGTATTGAAACTTGGTAAACACATTTATTAACCCTTCATGCATATGTGTGCCAATTTGCAAGTCAATAGTGTTGCTAGGGCGTGACCTATGACGTCATAAGTGAAGTGACCCATTGTCGGATGTGAGAAATGTGGCGTTTTAGTGAAAATTGCTCAATAGCGACTTATTTTTTGGAAGAATAAAAACCATACACATATCATATATCAATGGAAAGGTCTTGCAAAGGGCTTTCTTTTGATTCCTCATTTTTTTTTCAAAATTTGAACCAAGATTTCTCTAGTTATGAGCAAAAATGTTTTTCTCAGACAGCAGGTAATTTTCAAAAAGTGCGTGGCTTGCACAAACGAAACATTTTTGGAACCTGATTTTATGCTCAGAACATGTCTCAATAAATTTTAGGAATTCTCCAAAAGTTTCGAGATGCAGCATTCTTCCAAAAAGCATTAACTTTCGAAAAACCGGAGGAGAGGTGGAATCCGCCCCCCCCCCCCCAGGTTGTACAGGGTTAAATGTACAAGTGTTGCTTCAAATGTGTATTTTGTAGGCTAGCCATGTACTCAGTCTCATGTCAATATTTCTGTCAGACAATGAAAAAAAATTGCTCTTCCCAATGAAGTAAAATACCACTGCGTCAGAGCACCCAATATCCGTGGGAGTTTATTGCCCGTATACTACCGTACATCCGGAGTATAAACGGATATACTTGCATGCGCGGAATCCGGCACCCTAACGTGAGCGGAGATATACGGGAATGGATATCCTATGGATAGGAACACTTTTGCTCAAAAGAATATACGGAACACGTATATCACCAGGAGCAGGGCACCGTATATCCTTGGATACCCCGCAGATACCACCAGGGAATACACGAAGTCCGTATATTTCCTTGCTACCAACGTACACGGTTCCGGATATTGGCTGTATATTCATCGGATATCTTAATATCCGCACATATACGAGATTTTCTCAGTTACTGTTCTCAGTAAGCAACTTCTCCGTATATCCACTTCATATCTTTTTAAGACTGTTTTCTTGGTCGGCCAAGTCCATTAAATCATCTGAGTGGATGCTGATGCCTACCCCAGGATATTACTGCTAATGGCGGACCCGGAAGGTTGAGTTCGGAAGACATTAGTTGTCAAACTGCGTAAAATAGCCAACTTCCTCTGAAAAGATGGGCAAATGGTGTCACAGAGCAAATTTTGAGGCCATTGGTATTTAACGTCAAGGCATTTAGGGAACACACAGCGTCATTTGAAACAATAAGAATATCACCAAGAACCGTTTCTATGTAGACTTCGTATTAAATCTCCCTCAAAATAGCGTCATTCACTTCGTCAAGGCGAACACCCAGACAATTACGCTAGAAAAACGCTAATTGCCACGCAAGTTCTTTTCATCAAAAAAACGTTTTCAAGAAAACAAAACTAAAATTAAAAATTACAGGAAAATTTTTTAAAAATCTTAAGCTTCATATTTTGAGTCGTAATTTCCTTATTGAGAAACCATTTTCAACCTGAGCAAATACTTTAAAGCATAAAATTTCGCAGTCCTTTTGGTTAAAATTGCATTTCGTGGCATTTTAATGTCAATGTTAAGAGAATAATAAAATTTCCCTGAATTTTAATTTCGCAGTCTTAGTAAAAAGTGAAACAGAAATAACTTGCTTGTTCCAAAATGGGTCATTTTTACTCGATATTGACTATATAAACAAGGAAAACGTTTTAACATTTGAAACCCAAACTTTTTCATAATGAATCATTTCAATTTAGTTCCTTTTGCTAAAACAATTTCGATTTTTGGTGCATTTTCATTTCGCGGTTGGCCCCAAATAAATTTTTCGCAGCATTCTAATTTCGCAGTTATTTGAACTCGACTGCGAAATTTTCATGCAATAAAGTATCTACTATCCAGGCGCTTTTCAAAACTGACGAATACCAAACGGGTAAATCAGATTATAAATTTTGAAACGATGAATAAACATATCAAATCTAAAATGTGCAGTACGGAACATCTTGCTGCCACCGAAATAACGCTCCCAAAGAAGAACAATACTGTTCGAGGGTGAAAGATATATGCACAGTTTAAGAAAAATATCACAAAAACTCGAATCTCAGAATGCAAAATGCTTAACAAAACATCGAGCAAGTACCGAGCCACAAATCAGGGGGGCAAGGTTATTTTTTATTTGAGAGGCTTACTATTGCTGACTTTTGAAAAAATCATGTTTAGGCATTTCGAGGATGTGTGCAGGGTGTGGTAGGGCTCGTTTTAGGGCGTGACTTGCGTTTTTTTTATTTTTTCAGGTAATTTAGAGAACAAAGGGCGTGGAATTCGGTCTACTAAAACAAATTACTAGAAACTGCACTGAGATTGTAGACAGAGGTTGCTAAACACCAGTAAGAAATTTCTTGAAGCGCTTGCAATGCAAAGTGCTTTTACAAGCAAAAGCGGTAAAAAGTGCATTTTTGATTTCAGCTGAAAAAAGCCTTTTGTGCAAAATATTTTGTCCACGGTTGTAGTTTGCATTGATAAGCCCATTTAGCGTTTAATCAATGCAAGCAGTTGCAGATTTTTGTCGCGTCAGCGAATTATGCTGAGAGCATAGTAAAATTTCTCTTCCCTACCTGATGGAAAAACACCGAATGTCACATGGATGGCTCATTCATTGATAAATAACCAAGCTGTAGTACTGAATTAAAAATCTAAAGTTTATGCCTCTTCTTGCTAAGGTCTGAAAGCATTTGCCTTCCTATAATAAACACGTGCAGGGGTTATCATATATTACGTTTTGAATGTGCTACTGAAAAATGCGTATCTTTAGAACTATATGTCCAGTAAAGTCCACTAATAAAGTACTTTTACATATAGAAAAAAGGATAACAGATGTTTACCTTTGCACACTTGGTGTCTCATTTTGTTGACTTGTACTTGGTCCAGGGGTGCTGAAAGTGGATAAGTTACGTAATAAATCGATTAAATGTACAAGTGTTGCTTCAAACGTGGATTTTGCACGCTAGCCACGTACTCAGTCTCATGTGAACATTACTGTCAGAAAATGAAAACAAATTGCTCCTCCCAATGAAGTAAAAGACAAAAATAATGGAACTTTCTTCGGTCGTGGGTAGAAATCTAAGCTGCAATACATATAAGAATACATTACACGTTCATTTGGGACAGTATGGTTCAAACTTGCTGTCCTTTCAATGGGGATTTAAAGGGGCAGGATCCGATAGGTGTCTGAAAATAAATTTTAATATTTTGAGTAAAATTAGTTCTATTCAACATG
>JAOBRC010927557.1:0-16564 GCA_027575255.1 Scolionema suvaense | reverse complement strand
GTCTTCTTAAAATTCTTTGAATTTTGTGAAAATAGTAAAAACAGAAAAATGATTTTAGCCTCCTGTACCACCTTAAGGTATATGCTCGCCAAAAGTAAAAAAACAGTGATTCCTCAAAATCAGTTCTTACCAAAGAAGGTCACTTGCCAAAAGTAAAAATATTGCAGCTCTCCCCCCATGTTAAAGGAAAACCGACTGTATCCACAGCCAACACTCTTGAAATGCACTGAAACTACAACAATGAACCTAAACTTTGATGAACATGTTTCGTTGTGGAGACCTCATCAATGTCAAAAGAGAACTTCACGATTAGCTACTAATAATAAGCTAGAAAACCACTTTGAGAGGGATTACGTCCACTCTCTCGGAGGTCACTAATACTAGCGCCCCCCCCCCCTCAAAAAAGGATGATAATAATAATGGATAAGTAAATAAAAATTCCAGCGAGAACATTTTCTTGCGTCTTTGTCCACTTGAATTAGGGCCAGTTCTTGTCTAAGCCACACAAATTCTTCACAAATCTGACATACTTTAATGGATGACAGTGCTTCAAGAATTTTAGAAGTCAATGTTCTCCTTAAAAGCAAAGGTATTACAAAGTGGTTGGACAAACACTGTTAATCCTGTTCTTCAGATTATCGTATCTCATATCAGAGGATCACCCTTCAATGAAAATGGACGCAGATTCCTTGACTTTACTTGAAAATCTGATATCAATCACTATTTTAAACAGTTGATTCAAACAAAACAGACCCAGGCGAGTGTACATGTGTATTGATTTTATCCTGAGTAGTTTCCTACATCAATCTTCGTGCATTAACTGTTGAGTTAAAAACGTTGTTTATATTTGATTCAGATCATAGATTTCCTTTTCATCGGTATGTCAAATGACCATACTTCGCACCCATCATCCAAGGCTAAAACAAGACCTTGGCTACCACTTCCTTTCAATTATGTCACCAAAATGAAGTCCAGTTGTAAAGAATCGGGTAGATATACATCTCGCAACAAATAAGTTGGAAATCGGACTCACTTCGGAGAAGTTACGTGCTTGTATCACTTTCACTTAAAATCAGCAGAATCACAGACATAAGGACCAGTACTATTCAAGGCTATTGATAATTAAAGGTAAACAGTGGTCAAGAATGATAATTTAGCACATGATCGCATATACTATTGTTATTTTCTCAAGTTGATCTTTGACATGTTATAGGGAAAGAAATTTGGGCATGAGTAGATTTTTCTATTTTGTAAAATAGATCACACTGTGTCATTTTAGTGATGTCTTCCTATGTGTTGTGTGTTAACTTCCCTGTCTTCATTTTCAGCTACTTTATAGAGTTTATGTGTTGAAAATGCAGAAAATTAGTTGCATGCCACATAGCAAAAGGCCAATATCTGGTAAACTAAACTGCATCAAATGTGGCCAGGATATGCGTAAACTCCTTTCACTAAAAGCCTAAAAAAAGTCTTAGGCTTTTGCCGTTTTTTGAAATATTTTCTGAAAACCCGAGGGGAGGGCGGAATCAGCCCCCCATACATACGGAATAGGGTTAAAATATCATTTTTGAGCAATGTTCCCCGTAAAAACTTTTATCTTTAAGAAGCATGACCTGCGGTTCACTGTCAATTCCTCACTCCTTCACCTGAAACATTATACCCAAAGCTGCGGGGTCACCCAAGTCTGTGAGTAGCTACTGAAGCAAAATTTTCAGGGTGTGTAACACCAGTTCCTTTAGCCTATTCTTCGGACGCGAAAGTCACATGACTGATGGAAGACAGCCATTATGTAAGGGGAAAGATTTGCTTTATGGCCTTATGGAAGCTACAAAACTTTTGGGAACTTCTCAGCATCAGCAGTAGATCAAAGCATCACTCAAACTAAAACATGATCTTTGTCATACTCTGAGTGTAACATCGAAATCCTGCGAAGTTACTTACTGCTCTGGTCAAACCCTTGTAAATTTGCCAAACATTGCCCCTCCAAAAAGGGCGGATTTAGCTGTGGGCTGCTAGTTTTGTGATGTGTTTCTCTCCCCAAGAATTGTATGATTAGATCTTGAGCTGTGAATAAAATTTTCGTTGGATGTGAAAGGAAGTGGGCCATTCAGGGTTGCCACAAGACCTGGAAACCTGGGAAAAAGGAAGTGTTTAGGGAAAACGTGGAAAAGACAGGGACAAATGTTTGAAAACGAGCCAAGTCAGGGAAAAGTCAGGGAAAGAAATTTGGGCATGAGTAGATTTTTCTATTTTGTAAAATAGATCACACTGTGTCATTTTAGTGATGTCTTCCTATGTGTTAAAGAGCCATTCTCAGGAGGTGTGTACATCCTTTGCCGCATGGGGTTAAAGGGCTCTAAAGAAAGCTTGAGAGATTTTTTCACTGAAAAATTGCTTTATTAACATGAAATTCCAAACTGCAAGCAAAAAAATCTGTGGTTTTAGATATGCAATAGCTTCAAGCATGATCAGTAAATGTAATCACTGAAAAGGCGCTTTCTAAAAACTTACTGTCGCCAATGCTGAGCTAGTTCCATGTGATGTCAGTTCCAGCTCGTAAGAAAGAGTAGGAGAAAATTTTTGCTACTAACACATCGTTTAATCCATCATCTTGAATGTAAGAGACCCCAAAGTTTATTAGAAGTGACAGATTAGCAACATATTAGGGGCGCCTTTATGTCGTAACGTTGCTAGTAACATACGTTACGTTTGAGAAAGAAAGAATTACTGTACTCTTAAAATCTAACTTGTTTATTGGTTTTTGGTTTCTTCTATAACAGGGTAAGTCAGCCAAAGATCGATATGGACGTATTTCATGGGTAACAGCCTGTAATATTGAACGAATAGTGCAAGATAGAGCTGTCCAAGTTTCGGCTGTATTATACGTCATGCCCAGATTTTGTGCAGATGTAGATATAGGATACGATTGGTACAAAGATCTTATAGCACACGGTTTGGTCTCCCAGGAGATATTGACATCTGTAATTTTGAAAGCTTAAAAGTTCGGATGTAACTAACGTAACAGTAACATATGTTGTGCATATTTGTAATATTCGAATCACGAATCGAATGTAATGAAGGAGGCTTATGGTAATCCGCGGAATGGAACGGAATGACATTTCAAGGAATGAAATTTCGCCGAATCGAAACGATGCCAGGAGAAACATTGCAGACCATATTGTATGAACAGGATTTCGATAGTTGAGTTCAATAAAACATAAACTTGAGTATCAAATTAGGGCAACATGTTCTTGTCAACTGCATGTTATGTGGAAGTTTCGGAAAAATGCCGCTCAAGAATCGACAGGTTTATTCAATACTTCGTCCTCACCAGTCTGGAAAGTACAAAAGTACGACCGACAAGAACATGTGCAATCGGACAAACCCTAGACGGGTGTCAAACTGTTTTTGTTGGAAACCAGGTTGTTTTCGATTGACTGATTTGTGATTCCTTGATCTCGATCAATCACATTTTTAATTGGTCATGAACAAACAATCAATGTTTTTTCCTTCCTTCTAAACAATAAGAAGGTTTGCATTGTCTGGCCTTCTGGTATCTTGGAAACCATGCATCATCATTTTACCCCCTGGCAAAGTAAGAACCCATCATTGGCGTCTGCAGGTTTGTTTTTTGGTGATAATGGAATGAAGAAATGAAATACTGAACTTTGCTATGATTAAATAAATTGAATTAGTGTAGAAGCAGTTCTCTATCTTTTTCTCCACTTAGTTTAGCTCTCTGGTAGCGTAATGCCGGGAAATTCATGTCTATTCCGGGAATTACCATTCGAACGATTCCTCATTCCGTTCCGTTCCGTGGATTACCATAAGCCAATAAGGATGATTCTTTTGTTCCGTGGACGTCGTGTGATGGCACTCTGTGGAGAAGGAAGGTAAGCAATACTCGAACAGTCTCTAATTTTATGTTTAGATATTAAATTATAATGATATATTCCTGTAGGTACAAGTGCTGCTCTTTGTCTTATGGTTAAATGGAAAATGGGGCTTTGATCGAAGTTTCTTCAAAAAACATTTATGACATATGCATTTAAATTTATCCATAAAGTTCGAAGGTAGGTTACGTAACATATGTTACCACGCAAAAAAAGTTTTTATGCAACTTTATACTTGTGATCTATCGTGTTTTTCATGGATTTTTCTGAGCGTTCATGTACTAAAAAATATTCCCTTTGTTTTAGTTTTCCTCAGGCAATCTACAGCTGCGCATGCAGATAATTTTACATTTTCAAGTTCAATGGCACATTCATGAACCACTGCATTACTATACATAACCCGTGTTGCAATGACCGTGACATTTTTCTAGCTTACTGCATTTTTACGAATATTAATACACGTCCCTGGTCACCAATTAAATCATTGCATTACAATTCTTCATCCGTAGATCATGGGAAAGACCAATACTGAGAGACAGAGGGAGTATCGTGAGAGAAAGAAGTTGAATGATCCAAAATGGCTCGATGGAGAAAGAAAGCGTCAAAAAAAGTATTATGTAGCTGTAGAGAAATTTTCCAAGAGGGAGCGTGAAGAACGCAGGAAACGTATTTGGAGATGAGTAGCCAATCATTGCACTCGTCTGTGCAAGAATATTGATATCGATCAGCAAGGAGAAGAGCAACTGCATTTGCAAGTGAAGATGACTTTTGCTAAAAATGGAGACGCTGCTCGAAAACGTAGGATACGCCACGATGATGCAATGCATAAGAAAGTTGCACGGTTAGAAAAAAAGAGGGAGAGCGTGGAACAAACCAAGAAAAAAAAACTGCAAAAGCTAATAGAGAAGCTGCGAAGATCAAAAAGAAGTACACAGGACAAAAAATGACACACCGAATCACAGTGTAAATTGTGAATTGAGACACGAAGGCATTGATCCAAGCAAAGTGAAGTCTGTGCGTAAAAAGCTTCTATATGCAGAAGTGATTTGGAGAGAAATAAAAACAGCTGTGAAGGCCAGCAACAAGCGATCGGTCTGCAACATCATCATTGGGAAAATATTGAAAAAATATAAACTTATTACATATGCCTCCAGAAAAAACAGACATAGACAGGCGAATGATGGCATCCACTTCCTCGAAGTCTGCTAATGTGCAGATTACAAAAAGAGCCTCTATGGATCATGTGCGCCACGCTGTCTGCGAGTTTTATTGTCGCGATGATAATTCAACAATCTTGCCGGGGGAGCGTGACTGCAAAAAAGCCAAAGATGTGAAAATTCAAGAACGTGTTTTGAATGATTTCCTGACAAACTTGAATAAAAAATGTCTTGCTGAAAACCCGACGCTGTCAATATCATTTGCTTCTTTTGCTCGCATGCGTCCAGTGCACGTTAAATTGGTCAATTTCACGGCAAGAAATTAGTGTCTTTGCGTCAAGCACCAAAGCACTTCTCTGATGTTGAAGATGCTCAAATCAAAAGGAATTGCCTTTGTGGTGAACCCTGAGTCATTTGTTGCGAACGTCAATATGACGACTTTAGCTGCCCAAATTGAAAACACATTCCAGGAGGCAGTGTCGTACAAAGTGTGGAAAAAAGTGCCAGTCGAGATTTAGGATAAGTCCGGTTTAGCACGACAAGTCAAGAAAATGAAATTGGTATGCCAACAATAGTCACTCCAGGATTTTATTATCATCATGAAGAATGACACTGCAGACTGTGCTGGACATGTGCTCCGTATCGGGGAACGGTTTAAGGCTCAGAAAGATCTGCACACGAATTTAAAGAAGGGGCCGCTCTCAAGAGGATGTGCAGTCTGCTTACTGGAACTCCTCTCAAGTAACGTTGCATCCGTTGTTGCCTACTTCAATAATGGTGACGGACTAAAACATCAAAGTTTTGTATGCATATCAGACTAGTCCCGGCATGATGCCAATTTTGTTTTCGCAGTTATCCAGACTCTGATGTCCAAACTTAAGCTTTTAATGCCACTTTTAGAGTATGTTGATTATTGGACCAACTCTCCAACATCGCAATACCGAAACAAAACCATCTTCCGAATTGTCACTTTCCTCCAGAACTATTTTGATGGAATTTCATGGAAAGTGGCCACGTGAAAAGACCATGTGATGCAATTGGCGCCACTGCGAAGTATGGCCTAATGGCTGACCTGAGAACGGCTGACGTGACCGTAAAGAATGGGAAATCAGTCATTCAGGATGCTGATGACTTCTTCACATAGGCCAAAAAAGGGTCAAGTGCCATAGAGTTCAGTATGATAACTACAGAATAATATGAGCAAATTAAAGCCTTCCTAACAGAGAAGTGTGCTGATGTGCAAACAGTGCCTGGTACAATGAAAATCCATGCAGTTTTTCCAGGTAGCTCTTCTGACACCATCTTTGTTTGTGACGCTTCGTGCTACCGTGAGAAATGTCTTGGTAACACATTTAACTCAGATTCATGATGCACAGGATGGTGCGAAATGTCGTTAATGAAGAAAGGACAGATAAGACAGCAGCGCACGTCAATCGAAGGCATTATTGAGACACAGCCATTTGCTACCAAGTCGATCGCTTTTGGTATTTGAGATTACGTGGCAGCTGTCGATCAACCGACCAAGCAAGTTTACATTAGGAAGATAGTTGATGCTGATGACGAGGACGTCATTTCTGCAACATAAGGGGGAACTTTCAGTTTTTTCCGGCTTCAGGGAGCCATCTACCTTTACGCCAAATTAAGCCGCGTATCTAATGTCGCACATTAAATTAAGCCGCGCTTTAATTAAGCCGCACTTTGCCAAAATTAGGAGTTTGTGAGGTTTTAATTAAGCCGCAGGAGTCATTCAATATTGGAGAAAAAGTTAGAACGGATTGACTTTTACAACTATCACGATGAAAGCAACGATATTTTGGAGAAACTTAATGCCCAAGTAGAAAGTAGTGATTATAGTATATTGAATAAAGTCATCCAGCAGCAATTGAGTTTGTCCATAACTTGCCCGGTCTTCAAATAGGTCATGTTCTATTAAGCCGTACCATTAATTAAGCCACGCTTTTATTAAGCTGCATTTCTGAAGGTGCATCCTAATTAAGTACGTGGCTTAATTTGACGTAATAAGGTAGAAAAGATGAAGTGTGGGTATCCAACGGTGATGTCCTTTGCGTTGTTCCAGAACTGACAAGACACAAAGATAGAGCTCCACTCTGCTCGAATGAAGATGTGTTATCTCACGTTCTTCTTTTGTTTGAAAGAAAAGGCTGAAACTTAGTGCTGTTTTGGAACCTGTTGCTTGCCCGATTTTATGATTTTGAATTCTCAAGGGCAAAGATCCTTCTGTTCCATTGTATGATGTAACCTACGTTACTAGTTTTAGTTACGATTTGTAACTAGTAGTATTGACAGTTTCTTCTTCCGGTTACACAGGTTTAGAACAAGTATTTCACTTCTTTTTCCATTCTCATATCTTTTTCCACGGTGTTATCAGTATGATGTTGCAGTATTGGGATTTTTTTGGTTTTCTATCACCTGAATGCCGTTTATATCGTTATTGTTCGCGAATTCTCCAACAATTGAATCCGTCTTTCTAATCTTCATATCTTATATGTTTTTAAATGGCGCCCAGTGATAGATTCTTGAGAATCAACAAGGTTTTTATGCATAACTACTAGAAATTAGTCACATTTGATACTATATTTCCTGGCACGTTTGTTACAGTATGATTTTCGAGCATATTAAAGAAACCATTGTTTCATGCAAAATACTGGAATCGTATTCCTAGATAGTTAAAATAGCTACAATCATGGACAAAAGTATTGAGACAAAGATGATAGGAAGCCCACTCCCTCCTCCCACCTAGTTCAATGTTGATTTCTGTATGTTTTTCTGTGGTGTCCATCGCGTCAGATACTGGATAAGCAAAATTTTAGAGACCCAACATTGTTTTGGGGGGAGGGGGGAGGGCGACGCGTGTGGAGAAGACGAGGGTGTCCAGCAAAGTACTACTATACTGTATGCAAAGTTATGAATAGGATGCAAATGTCATTCACTCACTACACCAAGACTAAAATTTTCTCAACTTAAAGTAAAAAGACCACCATCTGGGTAGGAAAACAGAAAATTTCAAAACCTTTTGTCCATGACTGTAGCTCAAGATGAATGAATTGTAGTTAAATCAAAGCATGACAAAGCAGTTATTTTTGGTTGGCTCTAATGTACAACTTTCATGAGAATGGCTCTAGATCGATTTTCCAACAGATTGTACTCAACGGCCTATAAACAAAAACCACAGTGCTTTCAGCTAACCAGAGTTGTACTATTTCTATCTTGCGATGTATTCAGAGTACTAAATATTCTGGCGAGTGTATTCAATTTTTTACGTGCCATGACACAGAAAATCGTCAACATTGGTCGTAAATGACAACGTTTTGTCAGTGGTAACTCTAGTCCTATTTGGGTGTGCCCCTCCCCCCGCCCAGTTGTTTTTTTACAATAACTTTTGAACTTTGAACCTCTAATGCAATGAGGCTGAAATTTTGTGGCTTTTTTGAATATCATCAGAATTCATTTCGACGACATTTCAGCATTCCAGGTGGTGCTATAGATCAATAGGTAATGAGAACCTGTTGCAGTCTACCTGTCAATGCACTTTTATGCAAGGTTTGAAAAAGGCAAAGTCAATGTGAAATTGGCAGATGTCATGCATGTGTCAGGGAAATTGTTGGTAAGCCTTACTATAAGGAAAGACGGGAATCATTGAATCACAGAATCAAAAGCCAATGATGTACAGGCCAAAGAGCTTTTTTGAGAGTCAAGTTGGCTAATTATCCGCAAAAAGTGGATCTTAAAATGCACGTGATTCTCAAGTCAATTGCTGGGTCTTTTCAACTGCTCATCCTCTCACAGCGATCAATGCATGAGAAGGAATGTAATCGCAGAGGTAAAAACTTATTGTTTTAAAGGTGCCCACTTACTTGAGCTATGCTTCTTTGTGAGATTAATTTTAGTCTTTGATAGATGGCTGTTCCGGGATTGCCTAACTGCTATGGTTGCTATATAAGTTCTTGGTTATGTATTTCAGAAATAGGTTTTTGTAACGAATTGGTTCTGGGTAGTGATGACAAGGCAGAATGTTGTAGCTAAGCACTCGGACTGACTGAGAGTAAGGATGCAGAAAAGACAAGATGGCGCAAAGCACAATGCTTATTGAGCCTCTTATTCAGTAGAGTGTAGTGGAGCATGGCGTAAAGATTTTCAAAAAATACTGGCAGGAGAAAAGGCAATTGGTTAACTCCAGCTTATCACCCAATAAGATTGACTTTGATCGTTTCTGTGCGTCACTTGACCGAAATGCGTCGCCAAGGTCTGCAAAAACTCAAACGCGCATCTGACCATCCTTCTACCGTTGTTGAAAAAAATAGTGGTTGCAGATGAATTTATGGCCGCTGCTCAACCGACAATTGCCCACTGACATTTGCTGACCCAAACTTTTGCTCACACGAAAGTTTCCCACCACGACACTTGCTCACCTGAAATGCCAAAAGTGAAGAACGTGCAAAGAAAAAGACTTTGATCGACACCTTTTCTTTAAAAGTAAGGTTTTTCTTTACCCCTTTTTGGAAGGGGGGAAGGGGGTAAATTTACCACCCCCTGTCAAACTTCTTATTTTAGACACTAAATCGAAAATTCTGAAGAGCTGCCACAAGAAATTTATTAGAATTATGTTTAGAGGGGTAATTTCGAGGTTATACTCCCAGAGAATCTGAAGATATGGGCTAATTCTGGAAGGTCACTGATGGCAAAGTTTGTCAAATTTCGTGATTTTTGCTTGTTTTTACTACAAATTTTAAACAAATACAGCAAAGACAGCAGTTAGCCCAATTCCTCCTGGGCAGAGGGGTTAAAAACTACCCCCCCCCCCCCAGGGAAAAAATCTTATATCAATAAAGACCTACCTGAAATTTTCACTGAACCAAATCTAGCTGTGCATGCTCTAACCAACTTGTGTCAAAAGGACCGTCAGTTCAAGAGGAATGGGCCTTTTGTCAGTCCTGCCTGGAGTTATTTTAATGTTGATTCAATGATTAATTGCAGAGAAAGAAGCAGCTTTCATAGAAATAAGTTTGCCAACACAGCAAGAAGCTTAATAATAAGCTTAATAAGCTTTCTAAAAAGGGGTCAATCAGCCCCTAAAAGCTATTAGTTCTTGTTTTTTAATCTATTTGAAAATTCTCCACTCTTTTTCCTAACGTTTGTTAATTATTCATGGCATCAGTGATGTGATGTGTCAGTGATGACGTCAGCGAAAAATTAGCGGGTATAACAGGTGGTTCACTACTTTTCTAACAAGTACTCTACCTGGGCTACCTTCACACCTAAAATTAGACTTATAAGCTGCAATAGTTTTGATTTTAGGGTGGGGGGGTAGTTTTTACCCTGCCCCCCCGGAGTTTAACATAGATAGCAAAGCCCACTATCTCGGACAAAATATTTGGCCTCCCCCTCGCTAGTCCAAGGTTGCAGGTTTAATAGGGTTAAACACATAAAACATGTCTCTAGTTGCTCTAGGAACGATTTTGATGCAAAATAATTGATAAAAATTTTTGGAAAATTTGATCTGAAAATCCAGGTGACATAGTGCTGATGTCAGCGAAAATTAATGACATCATAAGCAATTTTTATACATCTTATGACAGCTTTAAGGCAGCACGATGTTCTGGTAAGTTTTATCCACATTGGTTAAGGTACTTTTTACTAGGGGGGTAATTTTACATCACTCCCATCAGGACGTTTTCGCAAACCAAGCTTTATTTTACTGTTATATAATTTATTGATACGTATTCTGACCAAATTTGACACATTTTGGGTTAAAGGGTTTTGTAATTTGGGCAAACTTCCACGGGTCGAAATTCCGGAAAATTGAAAAATAAAAGAAATCCAAATTTTTCCTGTGGAATATTGCTTTAATGCTTAAAATGCAATGTAAAACATTAAAACAAAGTCAATAAAACAAACGTTATCAAATGTCACGCAATTTTTATGGGTTTTTATGGGCAAAATTGTGAATTTCGGACAAAGTTGAGCAAAACATGGCCTGCTTTACACATGGATGCTGATGACATCATATCTCAATGATTCTGAGTGAGAAACAATTCTATCTTTTTTGAAATCTTTTAGGGAAAAGGGAACGCACCAGCAAGTTTTAGCTTCATAGCTACTGTAGAACTGAGGGGGGGAGGAGGCAAAAAGCCCTTATCAGATAGGGTTAAAACTCCATTTTTTCGCTCTCAGGACATTTCCGCTTTCTGCTTCATCTTTTCTCAATGTCCATTTCGGTGAGTATACACTCATTTTTTTGTATGAGAACAATGTTTATAAAGTGTCAGACCTTGAAGAGCCAAAACTTAAGCCTTAAACTCAGCAATGCCTGAAAAAATGACCTGGTAATTTTTGTCATCACCCCTTAACCATAGCATTTAGAGCAGCAAACTTGGTACCAATACATGTGAAGGTAGAGACAAAAAAAAAATATTTATGCTCGTGCTGGGGATATATCTCATACATACAGGAGACCCTTGTCAAGTTTTTCGTGCTGAAATAGTCACTGCTCTCCTCCGTCGACTAGTGCTGCAGCTCATGTCATATCATTTTATACAACAGACTTACGACCTTTCATAAAAAGTATCTGCATTCCAAGAAACTGAAATGCACTGTTTAAGTATTAAATACTTATGAACTCTTGGTAAAGTGGTCTGGCTTGATCAAGGATGTGGACTAATAATTATTTTCAGTTCTATTGCTTGATATATGGAACAACAGAGGACGGTAAAATGGCTCTGTGGTATCAGATTTTTTTATTAGTCTAGTTATAAACTGGCGTGGTGAAACTGAACCTAGTAAGTAAACTGTTAACTGTCTTAAAAGTGTGTGGTTGTGTTACAGCAACGTGTAAGCGTTTGATTTGATTTGATAGGAGTAGGCATGTCTGCATGCAAGTACATCTTTTTTTTTATTAAGCATAGTGCTTATAAGCATATTTAGGCTCGGTTTTACCCAAATACTAAGCACATGTTAAGCATATTTCCCAGCCTCAAGTTGTAAAGTACTTCACTTAAAAACTCTTTATGATTTGTAATTTTATTTTTGCAACAGTAGCTCTATTCCATGTGAAATTTCCCTGCATACTCTCAGCCTAAAGACTGGCCGTAAACAGAAGTAAGATAAACAACAAACAGGTTGCCTTTAAAAAAAAGAGTAAGTCCAGATTTGAGATTTGAATAAGCATATACTAAGCATATTTTGAGCTTTGATTTCTCAGAACCTTAACCATATCTGACTATTCCACTGCATCTGCATAAAATGATCATCAACTTTTGGAATTAAAGACGCGAAAATAAAAGGGGCCCGAAAAATCTCAGCTACCAACTCTAGTAGAGTAAGGGTGTTTATTGTTGAGATCCACTGTATTCCAATCGTTTTTCCAATATCCTTTATCTCATTCTTCTACAAAAAGTAACGTCCAAAACCAAGTAGTTAGCTGGATAGTTGGTCTGTTGCACAATGTGGCAATCAGCAACAATTGATTAGTTTGATAGCTTTGGTAGTGACCTCTCCACGCAGAAGAATAAAAAATTCAAGGCCACATCCCCGATATTTTGCATGATAAACTGTTTGCCATGTCTTGCTTAAGATTGTTTTATGCATAACGAAAAATCACGTTTGCATGGCTCAACTGCCAAATTGGAACACACACAAACAGCAAATGAGGCTTATTGACTCAAACTATTTTGTCAGACAAGAATAAAACTCTGAGATGCAATGAAGTACTTCAAATCAGCATTTAGACATGTTAGGCCCTACAGGCGGACACCAATAGTTTTGCTTGGAAACCCAAAATCTGGTAGCCAGGTTGGCCGGAGGGCACCCTAAGAGAAATGCTATGTTCCGCTGCTGGAAAATAAAATTTGCGTGCAAAGGTAACCTCACCTCAAATATTTCCATTGAACAAAAGCACTCAACAGAATCTGGATCAACATTCAACTTTTGTGCGAACAGTTCCCCCCTAAATATTCAATCCCTTCCTCACCTTCTACAATATGCATATGGATGTTTCTCTGATTTGGAGCCATGTGATGTTTATGGTGAACATTCACGTTAACCATTCAACAACAAATCAGATTAGTACTTTTCAATAGCACCACTTGAATCCAACCAATCATTGCCAATTTGATTGAAGTTTACATTTTTGGCTGCTTTCCTCTACCAAATTACAACAAACACTTTGATACGCACTGGGATAGACTATAAGCCATGTGAGCTTACAAGCATGGCAATAATCCTCACTAGTCACGACAGGACCGAGTTTACTACAATCAAGCACTAACAGACCAAGATAGAAAACGCATGATACTATATTTTGTCGCTTTCCTGCAATTCAAAGTCATTCAGTGTCTTCTGGCAATAAACATTCAATGACAGCAATGGAAAGAAAATCTCTCTTTTGCAAAAGTTTATCCAGTCATAGTGATAAAAATTAAGCTTAGTTACAGTTAACACTGACAAAGTATGATTAAGCTCGTGGCATCCTCATTAAAGTGTCATGTACACCTAAAATGGGGCTTACTGGAATTTGCGAAATTTCGCAGAAATTTCGCTCGCAAATACTAGTAAGCTGATGAATACAGTACTGTAGAAAGGGTGGTTAATGCCCAGAATAGCGGGTGTAGAGTACAACAAAAGTAGGCATCATTTTTGGGGCAAATTAGGTCCTACGAATGTCACTCTTGCTACCACTTTCACGCCATTGGCTGAAAAACATAGCCCATTGTACTCGGCGCATGGGGGCAACTTTAGTGAGATATGGAAACCCTTCGAATCAATATGTCAAAATTGTTCGAATCAATAGTCGAAATCGTACGGATCAATATTGAAAATGAATACTGGGTTAGCAGTCACGTCAGATCTTCCTTGTTTTGTACATAAAAACCTTTCTCATGTAAAAAACGGCACTGCACTAGCCTAATGTCCTGACCAATTATGGGCATAAGTAGTATGCCAAACAAAGTTTCTATAAAAGATACTGCGAAGTTATCAAGTTTGCCTTTCGAGAGCTACCAAAAGCAAAAAAAAGCCCGTTAAAATTTCGGGCCAATTTTCTACGTTTTGTAGGCAACTAAAAGTCGTATATAGTAAATGAAGTGCAAAAAAGTTCAGATAAAATAAGTTTGGCTGATTTTAAATCTACCTTAAAAGAAGAAATTTTGCGGGAATACTTTTCGGACATTTCGCAGGAATTAATTTTTGCGGTTCATGCTAAACAAAGCATTTTGCGGGAATAAATTTTCGCAGCTGAATTTTTGGGAAGTTGTCTTCCCATCAAAATAACGTTTTGGCATTCTGTACTTGTCACTGTACTAGATAGTCAATATAAGTTCAAAGGTAATTCATCAAGAATGCACTATTTTAAAGATTTTCGAACGTTTCTGAAAGTAGGACATGATTGTATTTTGGCTACCACAGCAGTGTACAGAGATGCGATCGAGAGATGTAGCATTGGGTGAGTCCAAGAAGGACGCATATGCCATGATGATGACGCGTTTTTCATGATTAGCGCCACTGGCATTCGCATATACATTTATTACGTGAAAAAACTTTCACGGGATCATCGAAAAGTGGAAAAACAGGTGGGAAACCAATATTTATGACTGTCTTCCACCAAAAATACCTCCTCCGCTCCAAACAGACCATTTTGGTACGTGCTGCTCATGTGACTTGCTCTAGTCAAAATTCTGCTACTTCTGATGCGATGCAGAGAAATTGAAAACATTCGCAAAAAATTTGGAATTGCCAAAGAAAAAGAAAGGAATGAAAAGAAGGTGGCAAAAACTAAAGACATTCACAATTTTTTTTTGGCCTGACAACAAGACGAGGGAAGCGAACACAAAGAGGAGCAGTGTTGTAATCATTGAAGATTAACTAGCTAGAAAAACATTGAATTTGAACTAAAAATTACTTCGTTATATTTTATCTTTCCCGCAAAAGTTTTTTCCTGTAAAAATGTTGAAAAAGACCTATTCACAAGAGATTTTTCCCGCAAAAATATTTACAAAGACCAATTTGCGAAAGTTTTTCCTGTGAAATGTCAAATTTTCGCGGCTTGGCTGATCCGCGAAAGTTTGTTCCCACGAAATTTTCTGACCTTAAAGTGTAATTGGACAAGTTGTTCCAGAGATATTGCGTCCGCCGCGATTTTTGCAAACTGAGAAAAACGCAATCAAAAGTTCTCATATCAGAGGACTGTATACCTTCCAAACTTCCAACGACTACTATATCAAAGTGACGAAATATTTTTTCATGCAGTAAAAAGTATGTTTTTCCACAAGGCAAGTAGTATATTTCCACACGAAAAGCGAAAATTGACCAAATTCATCACTTTTCATACCCTGCAATCACCTTAAATTTGGGAGATGTGTCGGAAATTGGGCTTGACGAGAAACTTTTCCCGGTACATTAACCGTCTACAATCGTGCAAATCGATTTACCTTATTACGTCAACCGCGTACTTAATTATGCCGCACCTTCAAAAATGCGGCTTAATAAAAACGCGGCTTAATTAATGGTGCGGCTTAATAGAATGTGGCTTATTTAAAGACCAGGCAAGTTACAGAAAAACTCAACTGCGCTGTGTGACTTTATTCAATATGCTATATCACTGTTCACTTTCATCATCGCTATTTGCTACCTCGGCATTAAGTTCCTCTAAAATGTTCTTGCTTTCATCACGAAAACGTCAATCGGTTGTAACTTTTTGTTCAGTATTAAGTGACTCCTGCGGCTCAATTAAAACCTCACAAAACCCTACTTTTATCAAACTGCGGCTTAATTATAGCGCGGCTTAATTCAATGCGGCGGCATTAGATACGCGGCTTAATTTGACGTAATAAGGTAATAGCCTTTCCACTCAGATGACGGAGAATGCTCCGGCTTCAACCCCGGCTCCGGTCCCATAAATGCAATGTTAGAATAATGTATCTTCATTCCAAGTTCAGAGATGCAAAACAGGGATCTCAAAAGCAGAATTTAGCAATGGCTACTTTTTGTGCCAAACTCCTCATAATCTCACACTCGGCATATATCCTGTTAGTGCAGACTACAGGCTATCTTTTATCGGCTTACAACACATCTGGCTGGCAGCAGAATTTTTAATATCTACAATGTTATATATCCAAAATTTTAGCCGCCTTTCCCTTTCCAGTTGTGGTCATTCATCTAGCTTCAAGCAGTAGCAATCTTGCTACAGTAGGTGTCTCTTAGAAACGCTCTTAGGTCCTGGGCGCACCAAAATATGAATAACCCATGCATACACTAATCATGTTTCACTAGCGCTATTCACGTTGTTGAGATATTCCAGTCGGAAAATCTTCTGAATAAATGTGTGTAAACCAGCAAGTGCACCAAAAATTAAGTGTGATATCCAATGTGATAAAATCTTTAATCAGTCAATTTGCGCCTAATTTTCAAATTGCGGCTCGCAATCGTTCCACAATGATACCTGACCACACCCATTCATGAAAAATTAGATGTTTTCGTAATTTTCGTGCCGATATCAGATAT
>JAOBRC010926446.1:0-16569 GCA_027575255.1 Scolionema suvaense | reverse complement strand
CGCGTTTGTTGCCGTGAAAACGCCGTTTTCATTCGCGTTTGAAGTGCGTTTGAAAAGAAGAAAGCCACAAAATCGCTGAACAGGTCACTGCTGCTTCTGATTGGAAATCCGACATAATGCAGTTTTTGAATCTGAGAAACAGATATCTTAATCGATAGAATACACTGATCAGGGTGGCCACCACTCCTAAAAAATCCTAAAGCCTCCTAAATTTTTGCTTTTGTCCTTAAATCTCCTAAATTATCCTGAAAAATTCTCAAAATTCAGCCTTCCTCTCCTAAATTTTAAAGATTATTTAATTTCTCTCCCTGGCATCTCTGTATCAAATCATGTTCACCCTCAAAGAAGTTCATCATTCTGGGTAAAAAGTGATATTTAATATCTTGGGTTTAGGGAATAGCTGTTTTGATAAGTTTGCCCAATGTTAGTGGTGGGACAGCTGGGCAAAGTGCTTCAGTTAAATCAATCATTTTCCATTGTATGTCCAAAGTGCATGCTGAGGATTACTGCATGTGGTTTCATTCCTTCTGGCTATGTTTAGGTCCTTAGGGATCATCTCCAATTAAGCGGTACCGTGACTTTCTCCCTCCCGTTGCTTACCGGGAGCAGTTTTGAGCGGGAGACGCTGAAAACTCCCGCTACAGTAACAAAGGGACTCCTGCTATCGGTAGCGGTAGAGCAGTGTTTTAGTACCGCGGGAGTCCAGCTAGCGGTACCTTTTGCTACCGTGGGAGTTCTAACTGCTATCGGGTGTTCTCCCGCCGACGGGTGTTCTCGTTACTTTTCATACTCACGATCTGTTGCTCTCGGCAGGTCTCTTGCTTTTTTGTTTTACTTTGGCTTCAGTTCAGTGGTTCGTTCAGACGCAACAACTTCTCGTAGCTAAACGACAGTCGTACTATCAACATTTCCTTTGTTCTATTCGACCTGCATTCCTGTTATCGCAAAATCGCTTTTGCAACACTCAACGCTTGTACTGAACAGCAAATGGGTGATCAAATCATAACATGATTTGAACTGGGCGCTTATTAGCCGCTAAGCGTCATTCATAGCCTAGTCACTTGCGTGTCTTCATTCACGCTCTACATTATATCAAGAATGTGAAGCCCATTGGATGTACCCATTTTCGTGCTTTTCTTCTTTCCAGGGGGGATTTGCGCGAAACTAACTAACAAAAGTTTGGAAACATTGGCTCCTTATTTTGAACTGTTTTGATAACTTCTGTTGTTCATTGAATCCGCACATGTCATTTTCCAATTAGAGACTTACGAATAACTGCAAAATCTATGTAAGTCTATGTCAAACCAAGGAACTCATCAAACTATACCTCATTAAAGCCAAATATGCCGTAGGTTCTAAACGATACTAACAACTTATTTCGCTTTTTAAAAAATTTGCCATAATCACCGATGCAAGAGCAAGAAAAAGGTCTCCCTGCCAGTAAATCATCAGCAAAATGTTCGGCATAGTCGGCGTTTATAGACAGCTTAATTCTTCTACCGATAGTGCCTATAATTTATCCAGGCATGTCAGTGTTCCGCTAATTGGCGGACTTCGGCAAATTTTTCTGTCTTCCGCTAAAATTTCCGTGAATTTCTGGGCCATTCTTTATTTGTAGGCAGTAACTCTACCAGTAAATAAATAGATGGGGCATCAACATATTTACTTGATTTATCTCCAGCTATTTCAGAAGCACAGAACTACTCTAAATATACAAATTTCTGTATTGGTCGCTGTTTCTATTTAATGTCCTTTGTCTCAGATGCTTATGGTTTTGCCAAAATGTACGAATATTATATGAAGACTGAGATACAAAAGTATGAGACTTACATTGTGGTTGTTTTTACGTTGAATAGAACTAATTTTGCACAAAATATTAGCATCCATGTTCGGGTAGGGGCTCAGTAAAACCTAGCACTGAGTGAGCAGAGCACGAATCTACAATTTATTTTCTGACGCCTATCGGATACTGTCCCTCTAAGTTCATTGAGACAAAAGATTTTCAAGAAACATTCTGGCAAAGAAGTTCATCATTAATTATTTTTCCATGAAGCTTTTTTCTTCTTAGTGCTTTGCATCACTTCTTATATCAAGTTCTAAAATTATGGCTTTGCCTGACATTTTTTCCTTTCGCACTGTTTTCACGTGCCGCCAAAAAGCATTCTGCCGTGACTCGAAACTTCAAAAAATTAACCACATTGTAAGCATTAGGGAACCCTGAAACCATAGAAAATGTAGGCATAATTGAGACTGAGTTGAAATTATCTATTGCTCATTAAAAATGGTGGATGACGGTTGATAGGCTGGAAGAAACATGGACTGCCATCTATTATGTTTTGTTCGATATACATGCACGTAAAACAGGGAGAAAGCATCACCTTTGGTATGAGAGCACTTGTGCATCATTTAAGTGTTCTGACTAGCTTTCTTTTTCGTGTTTCATCTAAAATACGTTTCTCTGAAGCTTCAATGGCTGACTTTGCCTTGTAGTCAGTCAATCGAAAAGTCTATTTCCGTTCCTCCTCGAGTTTTGCAAGCATTGTTAGTGCTGTCAAGTTTTTCGGGGTCAGCATTAGTGCCAAGGGAGGAAAGAACACCTTCAAAAACCTTGTCTAGAGCATGAACTTCCGTGACTTGAAATCTGGATGACTGATTTGGGGTTCCAGGCGATAAGGCATCACCTGCACTGTTCGAATTTTCCGCTAATTTGAAACTAGGCCACTGACATGCCTGATTATTGGCAAATTGCCGATAATGTGCCTAAGATTATCCAGTGCACTGATAAATACATCCTATTGCTAAAAATTATTGCCATTCTTTCTTCCTTTGATTCTTGGAAATGTACCTTCCTTCAGGGATGTAATTTTCACGGATTGTTTTTTCAAAATTTAACGGGAAAAATAGGTATTGATTTTGGCGGATTTTCTCCGTTTGATCTGATATGAAGTTTCGCTGGGACTTATTTTCGCTGTTGTGGGGAAACTGAAAATTTCGCGGGAATATTTTCGTCAGAACGCACTCTACCATTTGCCATCTTAAATCCGGTTTTCTGCATAAGAACAGGCGCTCTATCTGCAAAATCCGTGAGCCACATTTCAATGGAAGCATCATTTTGCATCTGGATCGCAAGCGACAACAAGGTTTGGACTTGCTCGACACGGAGCCCTTCACAGGCCGCACCTCAGACTTGGTCTGTTAACACGAATAGCACTGCCTCTGGGCAGTCAAAACATACTGAGCCAGCTGCGAATAGTCCCAAAGCCAATCGACAGTGTCGTCCCAGCTTTGTGAACAAGGGCAATACTTGCTATGCCAATGCAATATTGCAAGCATTAAGCATCACCGGCTCATTGAGCTTTCATCTGGCTTCAGAGAGTGCTTTGCTCTCTCCTGTTGCTAAGTCTGTGAAATTGAACACCTCACTTCTGTCTCGTGGCTTTGGTAGGGCAATAGATCCTACAAACTTCCTGTCTGCAGTTTCGGGATGCATCTCACGTTCTCGTGGAGTAGAGTTCCATGTCAACGCTCAGCAAGATGCTGCCGAGGTACTTCAATTCATCCTAGACGAGTTGAAGGGTGCATCTGCTGCTGTGAACGACATGATCAGCTCTGCGATTCATGTATGCATCTCATGTAACACCTGCCATTCATCGTCAGTAGTAGAGGAGAAGAATGACATTATTTCCATCCCTCTCCAGGACACAATAGATGCGTGTCTTAAATCTTTGCTGCTCCCAGAGACCTTATCTGGGGACAATGCTTGGATTTGCCCTCTATGCGAGTGCCATACAACAAGCACCAAAGACACTCAGATTGTGAGAGCAGGAAAGTTTTTAGTCTTGCATCTGAAAAGGTACAAACTTTCTGACGGGGTACCGGTCAAAAATGTCCATAGGGTCTCGTGCCTGTCCCATGGCAAGCCTATTATTTGTGTTCCGGTGAGTGTAGATAATGGAGTTACGTTTATGCGGTCATTTCGTCTCGTTGCAACCATAAATCATTCTGGTTCCATTGAAGTTGGAGGTCATTATTGAGCTTATGTGAAATGCCCAATGTCTAACAGTTGGCTGATCTGCAATGACGCTGGCGTCACGCAGGCCAGCATTTCCGATTTGTCAAATGCGACTTCCTATATATTGTTTTATGTAGCCTTGGATTAATGTTCCATTGATCAGCTTTGTTTCAAGCATGTTTTCGTCTGTTGTTTGTGACAATGATTACCGGTTGTTGAGAATTTGTATATAATGATTAATTTGCTTTTTTCAATTTTGTTGTTGTTTTTTTTGTGTGTGTGTGCAGGTGTGTTAGTTTTTGTTTTCTTATTTTGTATTTTCTTTTGTTTTTTGGGGTTTTTCGTTGTTTTTCTTTCTTTTGTTTGTATGTTGGCCAAAATTAATATTTTTGTTTTTTGTTTGATCTGTTGTTCTTGTTTGTTGATCGTTTATCTTGTATGGCCTTATGTCGTTTGTGTTCTGATCTGTGGTGTTCATTTGTGTTTGTTATCATGGGTAAGCTGACCATCTGGATAGGGCTGAGTGTTGGACGCCCGTAAAACATGTTTAAAGCCCCTGTCAGAGTCACAAGGTCTGATGCCCAGATGGCCGTGTATCACTTCTCTTTGATCTCCAATGATGTTCAGACATCCATTGTGTTGTGTGTTTGTGTTGTCAAACATGTTGTACGAATGTGCCATGTCTTATGGAATTTTTTTTATAAATGATTTGATTCTGTGTTTATGTGTGTCATTTTTTATCTTTGTGTGTACGTTGCGAGTGCTGGAGGCTAAGCCTGTCTACGAAGTTGGTCATCTGGGTATGGCTGAGTGTTGGGCTCCCGTAAAACATGTTTAAAGCCACTGCCAGATGGCATCCAGATGGTCGCTGATGCTCACCCAGAACTAAGAAGTGCACCGCTCTTTATCAATCTCATATTCCCAATGGGTTTTTCTTCGGTTTTTGGAATGGTGTTTGTCCTTTCATCGACATAAAACACATACACTGCAAAAGGGGAGAGTGTGCTATCCCTCTCCAGAGTACGTAACTGCTCTGTCGTAAACTCTCTGCATGCAGCAACATAATTCATGATCAACTTCATGTGTATTGTTCATCATCTGTCATCACAGATATCTTGCTAAGAAGTTTCGCTCTTTGACAAGAACTTTCCTGAGAAGCGTGTAAAAGTCGTGGTAATTAATTCTCGCTGTCCGGAGTAAAACATTTCTTCTGATGAACAAATATTTTTTGATTATTTACTTGACTAGTTTCAACAAGGTTAACATTTTAAATATTAATAAGTGTAAATCTAATAATACGTTAATTTTATATTTTCTTCCATATTTAATTTTAAATATAAATTTAATGATGCAAATTTTATCTGATATTACAGTGATTTTACCCTTGGACACAACTTGTTCTGGTCAAAGCCAACTCAACTTTCCTGGCTAATACACCGACTCCTGACCCCCTGAAACGCCACACAAGGTGATTTCCCATGTTCCAAATATTTACGTGCATAAGATAACTGTTTGATTTTTGTCAAGTTAGGCAGGCTGCCTTGTATATTTTGGCATGAATGAAATATGCATACTTTTAGTAGTACTTTTAAGTACAAATACGCCAATTAGCTAATCCGTTATTTTTCGTGAGAAAGTTTTCTTCTGTGGAAAATCACCTTTTGAGTAATATCTCACAGCCAGTCGCCTTCGTTGTTGGTCATCTAGTCTTACCGAGAGAGTATTACCCATGCCGCGTAACAGAAGTGCGGAGGTGTACGCCGATGGCTTACGGAAAATTAAGTCTGCTATTATTATGTAATCGCACTTACAGACGGATCAGAACACCTCTTGTGTCTCTACACAAACAAAATTACTAAACTGTATCATAATCCATTCCATGTATACATTTATGATAAAATAAGTTAGAAGTACAAACGAATTGACATATTGTAGCATGCATAAAGATAGGCTTGCAAACTTTAGTAACAGACAAAAATTATAAATTCCATCATATTTAATAAAACAAAGCACAATTCATTTTCATAACTCATAGCACTTGATTGGAATAAAATACTGCCCCATAAAAATGCATTGCCTGTCCCTCTCCCAACATTGAACAAAAATCGCAGGGATGCGTGAACTGAGCAGTCGATGCGGAGGCGCCTTGGAACCCTGTGGATGCCATGCACAATCGGTGCTTTCTACTCGATGTTCACGAGGCGGACAAAGACAGATGCCATCTTGTTTTCACCATTCCTGATCGTGTTAAATCCGCTGTCTTGGGCATGAATACAAGTTGATCGTAAGTTCCTGCCTCCTTTTATGTAAAGGAGTGCTGTTAGAAGCACGCTGCTTGTTTTGGTAGTACTTTCAGATGATCATATAGTTCTTCGGTTGACTTGTATCAGTACGAATTGCTTCCTTCCTGGTAACTAGGGTTTTGAAAATAAACAGGCTGTCCTCTTCATCGACAGAGCCCACTTCCTGTTAACAGGTGAGAAGCGCTGATTAATTTGGCGGCTCTCTGGAGTAGTACTTTCCATTGTCAACAGAACATTTGCTGTTTCGCCTCTCATTTCAATTCGGTGTTTTGTCATTCCTTCGTCTTGGGCTTGATTTTTGGTAGGTTTTGTCCAGATATCTGTCGAAGCTCACCTTTGCTAGCTCCGCAGGGCCTGTTGAAGGTATCGTGCTACTGTGTGAAAACTAACTTAAAATGTGAAAACATTGCATGCCAATAGGTAGATGGTAATTAATGTTGATGAAGAAATTGCATCTCTCGCTTTGACAAGTGTGCCTTGTTCATAGACAGAAAGCTAGAGCTAGCAACCTTTGCTTGGCTACTGTATATAGGTATTAGGATAACTATCTACCATACCTGACTAGCTACTTTATAAGGACATTTATGTGTGCATCCTCCGGTAGGACAACAAACTTCTGCATAACTTAGCCTAAAGCAATAACTTTACTGCTGGGGTGGGTGTTTATTTTATTTTCACAGCTCGAATGGAATTCTCCATTTTGCATGAGTTAAAAAGATTTGAGCTAATGCTTGCCATGCTTATGTTTCCCTAATTTTCAGCTTCATTTGCTTGAATGCCACAAGGCTATATCTGATATGCGAATTGCTTTCTCTGTTTTTAGCTATCTGTATGATATTTGACATAATATATACCATAAGGGAAGGAATTTTGACAGTTATATATTCTGGGCATGCTGTAGCTGTAGTCTGACTAGACAATTCATTATGTAATGAATCAGATTTATTAAAGACGGCTGGGCTTGATCGCATCCGCTGACCAAAATGAACAGAGCCAAAACATAGCAGCTGAAAACAAAAATAAGTTAAAGAACTTTCAATTAAATTGTTAGCACACATATATTTGTGTACCGATCACTTCATATCTCACGTCGCATGGATTCATAGATTATTCGGGTGCCCCTGCTATCATTCCTGATTGCAAGAGCAAGCTTCAATCGCAACACGCGTAAAAGTTGTAACCAGAGAGTGGTGCCGCCAGTGTTTTGAATCTTGGGCGTGATATCAAAACAAACCTCTGATCAGCCAATCAGCGTGCGACCTTTACAAGGGCTTATTGCAGCTGTTTTGGTGTATCTGTTATGCACAAGCGGAGTTCGTTGATCAAGCCCAGCAGTCTTTAATTGATCTGAATAATATGAATTTGCATGACTACGGCAGACTCATAAATTAAACAGTGCCTGATTCATCCCTTCAGTCCCTCACATAGTTAGTGTAGTTACAACGGTCACTCAGATTCATTAATGAATCAGACTCAAATCAATTTTATGAATCTTTTGTTTTCATTCAATCGATTAATCTGATTTTTCGTCCGTAGTCACACTCAGATTCATTAGATTTCACATTCATTAATTAATCTAGGCTTTCAGAATTGTACAATGTTTTTACTGAATTTATTTTCGCGATTCGGTGGTAGATAAATGTCGCAGTCGGGCACTTTTGGAGTTAACAAAGGAATTTTCATCTTGGAATCACCCAATCACCCCCCCCCCCCCCAAAAAAAAAAAAAAAAATCCCTGCGTGTATCAATGTTGTGGAGATTAGTTTTGCTTTCAAGCAATATTGAAGGTAAAACAAAGAATGTAATTTTGCAGATTTACCCAAGTTAGTCCCTTGTAAAATCTTCGGGGCAAATTCTAAAACTTAGACAACCGACCTGAGCATTGCGCCAATGATCTCCACTAATTTGAAGCATAGTATGTTAAGGTATATAAGTACACAAATTTCTACTCAGCAATCCATTTCATTTTTCCCAAAAGTACTGCTTGCCCAGTGCCTCCATTTTTGGCCCAAAAGTGCTGCTTCCCCATTGCCTCCATTTTTAGCCCAAAAGTACTGCTTTCCCATTGCCTGACACAACATTATTCACCATCAATCTTAAACAGCAAGTCAGAATACAATTTCTTTCTTCACAACATCTCACGTACCGCCTGTCCAGTGGCTGTTTATAAAAACAAGCTGATTTTGAGCCAAAACGATTGGTCTATGGCAATAGCTCAATAACTCAACTCATAATAGGACCAGCAAGTGTTTCATTTCATTGAGCAAGTGGCCTTTTTATTCCTCCATTTGGTCCTTTTTATCAGCATGATCATCTCCAGTAAGCTTGCTGCCATCAAAGCTTCGAAGCAGTGTGGTGTAGCCCGTGTAAACAAACTTCCAAATCCACTGACCAAGAATAATTACATCCCTGATTCCTATCAGGTTGGGCACAACGGCATTGATTGGTATATCGAGGCAAGAAAAAAATGGAGTCAGGCTAAGAACGCGCTGCTCGATTTCGTCTGCCACAGGCGTCTTTAGATTTTTTTACTTTTTAGGGGGGCGCCTATTCGAAAGGGGTGTCTATTACGCATAAACTTTATATATATATCAATGAAGTTTACACTAGATTACGTGTCACTATCATCATAAACATCATCTTTTTCATGTTTCAATATACTTACTAGAAATGAAAGCCCCAAAACTGAAGTAATAAAGTAGTGGTAGTAGTTTTACATGCGTTAGGCCGTGTATCTCTAATAAACGCCCCTCTCTAGTTGGCGTCTACTTGAGGGACGTTTATTTGAGGGAGGCGTTTAAAAGAAGCTTGTGTTTATTGAAGGGAGGCGTTTAGAAGAAGGGACACTTAATCGAAGCATTATGGTAGGTCATTCTTAAATTTCGGCAAGTTTTAGTTTCACTACACGAAAATTTCGTACAAAGAAAGTTTCAGGCCAGGCCTAGCATCGAAATTTTTTGGACTCCCGCTTTAGTGGAAGAGTCCTGAAAAATATGCCTGTCGGTCCGTCCATTCTTCTGTATGTCTGTCCGTCACAGACACATTTTCCCGGAAAACCACTTCATGAATTTTTCTGAAGTTTGGTGTGAAGGTGATAATCCGTAAATGACGAAAAGTGATGGAGCCGGAACTTTGGAAAAATATTTTGGTTTAGCTTGCAGGTGGCAATTTATGCCCAAAAATGGCCTTTTTCTCGCATCTGCTTAACATTATCATACTACTGAGTTCAAGTTATAATGCGGTTCTATTGGGCTGTAGTAATTCCATCAGTGTATAAAATCATTCCTCTGAAAATTTTGTTAGACTTAGAATATAACTTTGTATTTGTTGTTTATTCTGTTATGGAAGATGCATTACAGAATCAGATTACCTACCTAGCCAGTGCTACACTGACAAAAGTTTATCCCAAGATCATTATAGCACTATCATGTCTGTAGACAAATATATTTGTATGATGATGAAGAGAAAAGAATAAGGGACACGTTTGCTACTGAATGATTTTTGGGCAACGTGGTGATAATTGTTAGTGTTTTGTTTGATTCTTTGCTTGTGTGAGTGTATACTGTCTGTTTCCTCATATGATCCACAAATGATCTGTACTAGCATCTTTCATTGATCTAGCTCACTATAGAGCACACTTTAACAAAGGAAATAGAGGATGCTGACATGTTACTGTGTGTTACTCTACGTGTTACTGCAGAAATGTTACGATTTGTAGGTGAAACTCTCATATACTCAACGTGTTACTGCGTGTTACTGCATGTTTTTAAAAAGAGTGTATAGCTAGCATTTTATACTTGTTTTGGAGTAACTCGCAGTAACACGTCCTCCTGGGTCAATTTGAAGAATATTTGTGTATAAAGCAGTCGACACTAAAAGTATCTCGAAGCAGTAACACATATGGTAACACGTTTCTCGAAGTAACACGTTTGTATATTGAAGAGGGACCTACAATTTGAAAGAGTTCATATATAATTTCAATATTCATTCTACTTGCCACTTGCAAAGTTCCCCATGACTGGCTAGACGTATTCGTATTCGTATTACCGTACTTGATTGGCTTGTGCATTAACATGAACTAGTGTTTGCTCTGTTGCTGTTACTGTGTTTGTATATATAACCAGTTAAAACACTTGCTTTGGCTTTAGATTTTGCTCTAATGTTTGATATGAGTTGTATGATGATACTGTAGTTTGGTGTGAAGGTGATAATCCGTAAATGACGAAAAGTGATGGAGCCGGAACTTTGAAAAAATATTTTGGTTTAGCTTGCAGGTGGCAATTTATGCCCAAAAATGGCCTTTTTCTCGCATCTGCTTAACATTATCATATTACTGAATTCAAGTTATAATGTGGTTCTATTGGGCTGTGGTAATTCCATCAGTGTATAAAATCATTCCATATAATACAGACACGTATTGATGGTATGCGGAGCCCTTTTCAAACTTTTTCAATTTTCAGACAATCCCTCTCCTTCCCCTCTGTGCTCAATGATGAGTTTTGTATCTGGAGGAAAGCAAAGGTATCACTTTATAGTGTGCAGAGGGATTCCATCCCCCCTTAATAAATCATCCCCCCTTTTCAAAAGTTTCCTATCATTTGCCTACACATTCCTATACATTTGCTGTATCTGCCTGCCCAAAACTTCCTAATGTGGGTTTCATTTATCCCTGATGCTTGATGTCTGTTATTCATTTGGTAATTCTTGTTTTTGAAATGTATTTGGATGGTAAGGCGATTGCTCAGCGTGGAAGAGTTCCTTAAATTGAAAAATCCAGATTCAAAACTTATGCCTTAGAATTTTCTTAGCGTTTTCTTAGAATATTGCCATTTTTCAGGCTGATTTTCTTATAAAGCGTTTTCTTATGAAAAAAAGGTGTGTAGACATTTTCTGAAAGAGTTCATTGAAAGCAAAAATTTCAGCCCAAAATCATTGAAACCGTTGAAAAGAGGTGAAGTAAGAGCCAAAAAACCCCCGAAAATTTAGCAAAAATTGACATAGCCCCCTGTCAGATAGTGGCCACTTGACACCCCTCTGTTATTAGCACAACAACCAAGTTTGCACCAAAAGATGCACGGAAAATTCTGTTGCGGCAATAGCTTCTGCTGTTTCTTTGCAATGAAAAATATTAAACCAGGAGGTGGTGGAACCACCCTTCCCCCTCTACCTCCCTTGTTATGATAACTGTCACTAAAAAAGATAAGGGTCTTAATAAGTGCTGTGAGACCATTTAAAATTTGAAAAATTAATGATCACTGGAGAGTACCAAAAAATCTACAGGTTGGCTCATTTGCAAGTATAAGTAAAGTATATTGTATCGTTTCCTTCATGTTATGAAGGGGTGCCACAGATTGTGACGGAGAGCATTTTTTGAACACTGTTTCTGACTGCATTTTGATACAGCATGCATGTGAAAGCATTAGTAATTGTAGTTTTTGACTGTTCCTCACATCTTTTGCATGGATTTTGTGAAAGATTTTGTGTTTTGCCACAGACAAATATGTGTCGCAATTCTGTTTTAGGGGAAATACAATGTCAGGTTCGATCATGATGAGGATGATGACGAGGATGGTTGCAACAAGGATTCCGGTCGTCGCAACAAATCGAGCGGACACATTGCAGCAATACTAACTTGGCAACATGGTTGACGTAAAGAACTGTGCGAGATAGAAGTACTCGGCTTTATTTCTTAGAAGAAAACAACGACTCAATCATTTTATCATGCGTGCTGTGCAAAACTAAAACTACAAGTGCAAATTGAGTGGTTTTCGTTTGTTTGTTGGTTGTGCTTGTATTGTGGTGGGCTGTACTTCACTAGTCATAGATTTCTTCTGACTCTTTTCTATAGAAATTGTGAGCCTTAGACTCGATGTTTAGTTGGCAATCGCGAATTTGCTGTCAATTTTCAAGTTCGGGAATTCCTGCGCTGTACCAGAGTTTGACTTGCTGTGTTTAGCTGCTATGTTCTTGAAACCAAGGATGTACATCCAAGGATCTACTATACATCCTTTTTGTAACAGGACTTAAATGCCATTACACGTTTTTCGTAACTTTTCACAAATTCTTAAACGTTTCTTAATGATCCGGCTGTCCATAAAACCTTCCTCCCCCCTGTTTTATGATTCCCCATTACTGAACATATATGATCCACTGAAGATGAGCAATACGACACTCGCTCTGTGTTCTCTTATGCCAAAGTTGGTTTCTCAATACTTTATCGCATGGAAATTTCGCGGTCATTTTAATTTCACTGTGTTTTCGGTCAAAATTGCATTTCGCTGCATTTTAATTTCGCTGTTCAGGCAAAATTGCGAATTTAGCGGCATTTTAATTTCGCGGTTTCAGCAAAAATACGGACTTTGCCGCCTTTCAATTTCGCCACCTGAGTAAAAAATGAACATGAAAATAGCTTGTTTGTTCACTCGTAATTTCACTGGTTTTTGACTAAATATAAACAAAGAAAAGGTTTTACGGTTCCAAACCCGGAGTTTTGGTCCATTTAAATTTCGCGATTCCTCAAATACAATTTTTCGCAATTGAGCAATTCTTTTTTCGTGGCATCTTAATTTCGCGTTTTTTTAACTCGATCGCAAAACCGCGAAATTTTCGTGCAATTAGTCATGCATATAGCAAGGAAATAACCTTTATTGAAGGGACGTGAATGCTTCGCCAACTGCTTCTACAACAAACTTGCTTGTGACTGTAATTTTTTAGCCTGAGCATGTTTCTTAGATGCTTCTTAATTTTCATTGTACTGGAGCCTGTTGTTTCTTATGAATGTGTTTCTTATAAAAAAACGTGTATTGCATGGTTATGACAAAACTGTTTATTTTCGAAAATCGTCTTTGCTGTGCTTTCTCTCTGCACAAACAATTTGTTCATTAGTTGATCGTTACCTATTTAGAAGTGCTTGGTTCTATATAAATATATTTCTTGGAAAGCTTATTATTTACACACGCTTGTTTGTTTTCTTCTGATATTCCCTCTTATTTCAATTAAGAGTTAGCTTACTGATAAACGCATTATTTATCAACGTTTAGAAGTTCTTGTTCATATAGAATGAATTCATAAACTTTCTGTGGTCCTTTTGCCAGATTTGGTATAAAAAAGATCGCATGTACTCCTCTTATTCCAGTTTCTTCGTACAGTATTTTTTTAAATTCAAAATCGGCTTTAATTAGCTGCTAGTTTTCCTAGCTTCAAGGCTACGTAAAACATGGTAGAAAGAAACAAAATTCCAGTCGGACTTATACATTTCTACGCAACAACCTTCTCGCCAATTCTGCACTGAGTCGAAGCGAGTTACTTCATGGCAGAGAGGAGAGGCTAAGTTCTAGGCTATTTAATCCTTGGAGCTTTAAAAAAAGTGCACGGGGTTATATCAGGCGAAAATTTCTTGAATTAACCGCTTATATTCTTGTTATATCCCTCGTGTATTTGCATTCCTAATCTGCAAAAAGCTATTTACGGTCATGGTTACAATGTAACTGCCCAATTTCCTCGTCCTGGCTTGTAGTTTATCAGTTGGTTTTTTTTACCTGTCCTTGTCATTGACAGAGAACATTGCTCCATTCCAGACTAACATTTCTCACATCTAATGTTGTGTATTCCTTTCATCATAAGTGGAATCGAAAATCTACCATGGGATATGTGCAAGTCATTTTATGCTCAAGAAAAGATCCTTCAATCAAGAGCATTCAGAAATTACTGCCTACTGTCATCAAATTTTGTTTGCTTGCATGGACTTTCCATCAGCCAGTAGTTCTTCGGCAGGACGTCCAGGTTAAGGCAACTTACCCACAAATCATTTTGCATGGCCCAACACCAGTCTCTGACATGGTCAGAAACTTGCGCTATGTTCGGCCTGAATTTGCAAAATAATTTTACCTCAAAATATTTCAAATGGTTTCACTCGAGAAAAGTTTGAAATAGGCTCATTCGCGACAGTATTTTTCCGGCGAAATATTTGGAATTTTAGTAATCTTAGTTCTCCTCAAAAGTCAATTGTGTCTTACTTCTTCTACATGAAAAACTCCGAGAAGTAACACAAGTAATGTCAATACAAGTAAGAAAAAAAATCAGTAACAACGGCAAAGTTTAAAATTACTATAAACTCAGTTTCCTTCGTCATCGAAGTTGTCTATGGCATCAAAAATGTTTGTATCGTCATCTGGTGGTCCCCAGACATTTTTATTATGTGACACCTCCCCACCATCTGCTGTGTCATGCCCCCGTGAGTAACCACTTGCTTCTAACTCAGGGCTTTGAGAATGGAAGGCTTCGGTAACTTACTTGTGTTATCTTTCCTGCGAAAATTTTGAAAAAGGCTCATTCGTGAAAGCTTTTTCCTGCGAAATGTAAATAATTTTGCGCCTTGATAGATCAGCTACTTTCTGGTCTTATGGTAGCTACATCACAGCAATGCTTATCTTCTTTTGTCTCGAAAGGAAAAAGGGTGGCTAGCACATCTTTTCCAAAACATTTCTGATTTTACTATTTCTTCCTTATTCCTCCATCTGTGGATTGTGCGAACTTCAAGGACGGAAAGTATTTACCTGCAACGGAAAGAAACAATCATTTCTTGTTTTCGTGCGCTTTTCGGCTATGGCTATGGCTACACTTACTCCCGGGAATCGAACAGCGATTCCGAACTATGAACTGCCGGTAGCAGAACCCTGCGTCATGTCTGGTAGCAGAACCCTAAATGTGTCATGTCTCCGCGAGCGGGACTGCTACATAGCGGGCGCAAGAGCTGCTCCTGTTGTAGCTCCCGTTTGTCTCGTTAATGTCGCAGTACCGTTCAGCAGCGGGATCCCGCATAATTGGAGATGATCCCTGAGAATCGATCAACCTGGAACTCAGCTTGCTTAATTATCAGTTTCCGTAGATACATGAATGCCTATGTTTCATTTTTGTTACTATGGATGCAGTTTTTCAGTTGTTCAATTAGTCACAAAGCTCAATAAAAATGAGCTTTGTTGTTTTGATATGTTAAATTAATTCTATTGAACTGGTGTATTAATACAGATGGGTATTGCAGCTGACTTTCTGTCATGACCTGATTAAGTTCTGGATCTGATCAAGCCTGTTGCGAATCTGTAGCCTCTCAAGCATGCCTTTAGGTTAAATATTCTCATCTCAAAAAAATTTTTAATATATTTTGTGTTGTCTAGTGCCCAGAGATAAACATGAAGAACATACTGTTGAAGATTGCATTATTTTCTGTCTCTCGTAATGGGCTTGTGATGACTGCTAGGAAAGGCTAGCTGACACCAAGAAAGACTAGTAATGATGGTAAAGACCATTGAAGATACATAGGAAAGACCATTGAATCAAAGTGTCCATAGAGGTCTGTTTGGTATGCTAAGGGTTGCCTAGCGCATGATTTCTGACTAGATGAAAGTTCAAGACGATTACTGTAGCCATGCGTCGGAGGGTGGTGCATGATCTTGGAGCCTGTGGAGCCTTGGAGCCTTGGAACCTGTGGTAGATAGTGACGGACTGAGTTGTGCAGGAAAGTTCGATCATTATGAGCCAGGCATTAGTTTTTTTTCTGCCTCATTCTGAATATTTGATACCACTGACTGCATCGTGAGGTTCTCTCATGACCTCTGTCATTCCCATTCTAAGTGATGTTCTAAGCGCTGAGCTCTGTTTTCATGGTTCTATAAGTCCTCTCTAGAAAAGCTGTGACGCTGATTTCTGTGAATACTAAGATCATCCCAGATGGGGGTCTCATTGGCTTGGAGCTGGTCTCTAAAATAAAACCTCTTGTCTTACATAACTAGTTGATCAGTTTGTGCAACTGTTGATTCCATCTCTGTCTGTGGAATGATTTTATTGATTAAAGCCTTGCACTGGTGGTTTTGTTATTCCAAGTTGGATATTCTGAAAGTTTCAGTAGTGATGTGTACTGTCATGCCATGCAAATAATCTTATTTCCTTGAGTGAAATATTATTTCGGTCACGTTTTTTTGTCTTCACAAGCATTTGTCACTGGATCGAGTTTCTACAGAGATGTTGTCGACATCACCTTTCTGGGGTAGTGACCAAATTGTTGGTAGGACCTAATTTTGGACGCTTGTAGAGCGTGCCTAAAGTCATGGCCAGATCCACAACTGCTGGGACTCAGATGGTTCCTGGTTGTCTGCATTGTTTGTTCCTAGTGCTGGATTATCTTGCTGTAATCTGGCTGGTTTTTGGACTCCCGCTTTAGCAGAAGAGTCCTATAAAATGATGTCTGTCCGTCCGTCC
>JAOBRC010925335.1:0-16570 GCA_027575255.1 Scolionema suvaense | reverse complement strand
ACGCTATCTGTGCGAGACATGGAACTAGGCCGCACACCGCACGTTGTATGCTATCGGTCTTATCTGTTATTGATATGGTATAATAACATTTTTTCTGAAACATTTCTGACACCGAGCTTTACCTTCATAGAAGATATCAATGCGTATTCTGACCAAATTTGACATGTTTTGGGTCAACGGGTCACGTGATTTTGGCCAATTTTCAAAAAAGGTTCGAAAATTCCCCAAAATTTAAAATTTGAAAAAAACAACTTAAACTCATGGAATATACTTTTGATGCTTATAATACAATACAAAGCGTTAAAACGAACCCAATAAAACCAAGTTCAACGAATTTGACCAAAGTTTTGAGTTTTTACGGGCAAAAACCTGATTTTCGGGCAAAGTCGGGCAAAACATTGGCTATTTTACCCGTGGTGACATATGACGTCATATCTCGGGGAGCCTGGTACCAGAAAAAATTCTACCGACATTTGTGAGGTCTTTTAAGGTGAATGGAACTTCCTACCGAGTTTTACCTTTATAGCTACCCTAAAACGGAAATTAGGGCTGGTGAGCCAAAGAGCCCCCCCCCCCCCGGGCCTTTCACTAATCGAAAAGAACCCGCCTGGGATATGGTTAAAACCAGTAAATTGTTGAAATAAAGGATCGAAAAAATGTTACGTGTATCTCATTTTAGTATCCATTCTCAATTTTTTTCCTAATGTCTGCTAGTTAGGGAGGAAAAATCACAAGTTCCATCATTTTGGGCAAGAACATTTGTCCGATAACTGGAGAGTCCGCTAATCAGAGGTGTCTGCCTTTTAGCTAATTAGAGAGTTTACTGTAAAGTCAATGACGATGGGGAGCGGAGATTATATTGCTTCCTACGAACACAGAGCTAAGAAAGAGTTTCGTTTGAGGAAAGTTTCTACTATGTAACTGTTTTTTACGACAGTGCTTCGTTCAAATCTTTTGATGAGATTTCACCTTCAGGCAAGTTCTTCAAGCTAATTTCAACGGGCTCCTTTGCTTCATACTCGTGTCCACTTTTACATCATTTCTGAAAGTTAGTGACACATGAGACGATGTCATCATTTTTTGCCGTTTCTGCTACCTTTCCCTGTCACTCTTTCTCGTGATGTGAATGGCGAGACTCATCTTGACTACTCCTTCGTTTCGAGCAAGTACCGTAATTATTGAATACAGTGAATCGGGTTTCTCGATTCATTGCTTTGAACTCTTTGAATTTCATTCCAGGATTCCAAACAAATACTCGGCCAGCATTAAATACAGCAAGAACTACTCAAAGTAGACCCTGCTCCGCTTTCTTGGTTTTGTTTGACTGTGATAATTGATAGATATAATGGAATGAAGAGAGGGATAGGGGTCCTAAAGTACAAAATTCGTTATTTCGAGATGAGAATTAAAGTAAAGGCGGTAGATTTTTTTTCGCCGCGGCGAGCGCTATCAAATCCGTCGACGCAACTCACCAGACGCTTCCGCCCCTTCTATTTTGCTTTCAGACGCCAGACGCTCTACGCCAAGTTTTGCTCCCTTCATACTACGATCTCCGCCATTGAAAAACAGCCCCCAGACGCTCTACACCAAAGGTAAAACCGGGCCCCAAACTTTGCCACAGGCTAACTGAAGGATGTAGAAAGATTTGCAAGAGATTTATTACAAAATCGCAATGATTTGCAAGAGATATATTACAAAATCTCAATGACTTCAAGAAATCAGAGTGATGCGAGTGGCATCAGTCGCATATCTCTGGATCCGTCTCTGTCAGGTCATCACAAATGATGATGTGTTCACTTGCAAGGAAAATTCAAATGTTCAGCATATCCTTAACCTTTTTCATGACGGGACTTCGACATAAAGGACAAGAGGCATCTAACTCTTCATCTAGCATCACCAACCTACAAGACTTGCATGCCTTATTCGCAAACAGTGGGATGTAAGGAACATGCTTCTTGCTATAGCGACCCTTGTCGTATACCGCACTCATGCAAGTAGACAAGATGCTAAACTCGTGACGAAAAATCATCGGCCACCCGACATTGTTGAGTATTGTTTTCTGCATATTGAGCAATCCGTTGATGTTTCTGATTACGGCCTTCCATAGTGTTGCAGCCAAGGCCAAATTTTTATGAGCTGAGTGTCTGTGATGCATGGACAGGCACACAATTGACAAGAGTTCATAGACTCGGAGAAATGTGAGTACCAAACTTGCCACTTGCTTCAAATAGAACTTTACATTGGCTACTTGAACTCATCTAACAATTTTCATTGAATGATTCAATGCGATTTGTCAGAGATAGAATTTTCCGAAGGCAAATTGATCGAAAGTGAATTTGAGCCAATCTCATTCTCAAAGTATCAGTAGATACATCCGTGAAGATCAGGTGTATTAATTCTGGAAAATGATGGATGTATGCAAGGCTTTCTTTGCCTCGAAATCTTAAGTCAATTTGACTTTCATCTTTTCCACTCTCATTGAACCACCGTTTGATTCCGCAAGCACGTCGGGAGCAATCCATGCAAGTCTTTACAAATACAAAAAGTTTGAAAAGAAGGGTAGATTTGGAAATGTCCTGCAAAGATTTGACGTTGCTGACATCTGACACTGACTAACACAGATCTTGAAGAGTTTAACAAAGAGCTCTTGCCGAGTATTATTTCTAAGATTCAGTGGTTCAGCTTTTGCCAAATCAACATACTTCGCAACCAGTGGGACAAACTCTTGATAACTCTTTTGCTCCTTTGTGATGTACGTGGTAAGGTTGGCACGTTTTGTTTTTACAGACGACTTTCCTTCTTGGCAACACAACAAGCATGTTTAACATGTTGCTCATAGGAAAAGGGCTTCCAGTTAGCAGAAGCTTTAGTGCCAAATGGCTAATGTAATCCAATGAATTGCCTTGATTGACGTCAGCAAAGGTCGAAAAATAGAATGCAGAGTTTGAAATTTCACCAGCAAGAAAAGCCAGCATTTTCACGGGGGAGCTCCCCAAGTTTAAATTCAACTTTGCGTGACACACCGTTCACAGAAATGGCAAAGACTTTACTTCCAAATCTTTTCATACAAGCAACACACATCAATGTGAATCTTTGCACAACTACAGAATTTTTCTCAACATTAGGACCAAAAATAGGCAAGTTCTCAAAAATGCTTCCCAACCTCTGAGCAACATTCAGAAATGAGACAAGCATTGTGATGCCACCACCAAATCCAACAACAAACAGAATAGAATCAGGATCCTTTCTGCAGATCTGGGGGGATTCATGCAGCATACCAAATCTACGTGTAAATAAAATTTCGCCAGTCGCAACAAATATTTATCGACTGGACGATAGCAGCCAGAACCTTAGTCCATATGTCAAATGCGTGATGTTGCGGATCTCACCTATGTCAATTTCATTTATTTTTTGTGCAAGGGTAGCATACGGGACATAGTTAGACACATTTCGACTACCATGAGAGGAATCTTCATTGGCTTGGCGTATGCTAATGTAGTTGGCTTTGCCCATGACAATATGGCTGTAGTACACATTCATGGACCGCTGAAGGTTAGATTCGGAGGTATAATTATCCTTAGACCAGGTTCGGACACATTTACTTTTCAGGTTTCTAGCAAGAGCTGGCTTTGCATTCAATATGGCACTGGAAATTTGTTCTGTTTTGGATTTGCTAGTGAGCATGTCAAGAGTGCCAAAGATAGCAGCATCAGGATTTTCTACAGTTCCACCATGGATTGCAACTGATGCATGAAGAGACTGATTTCTACGAGCTATTTTGGAACGAGTGGGAGTTTCAGAGCAAGTAGGGTTGGTTTTACGTTTCTCGGCAAGAACATTAGCGATGGTGACTACCGAACTTGATGACTTGTGACAAAAATCATTAAACTCTATTACTTTTTTAAACTTAGCAAGCTTATGTCTCACTTTGCGCTTTTCATTATCAATTTGTTTTGCAATATCAGCAACTGTACTTCTGATATCCTGAAGCTCAAGGGTACTAGCGTCCAACTGAGCCTGTTGCTCAGCAATTAACGTGGTTTGATCTGAGTTACGCTCAGCAAAATGCTCTATTGTTTCTTGCCGCAGCAAAGCATCTTTTGCGCACTGCTTTTTAGATTTACCTTTACCTTTTGGAGGCATGATGTATCAACCAACCAGCATCATAGTATGTAACTCATTACCTATGAAGTAATATACCGACAAGTAAAAATATCACACAAGGCCCACTCAATTATCAAAAAAAAACGAATTTAAAAGAATCAGGAAGAAAACTGGAAAACCAAATAACTACAAGAATTGTAACAGCAACAGGCATATATATCTATATATACTCCAAAATCTAAACCCTAAGGACATAGCTGATGAAATTCAATTCAGTGAATTGAATTATGTGACTAACAGAACACCTTGCAACATACTCTAGCAGAACTGAAATTAGTAATAATACATACATAAAACCTGGATAAGTAAACTAGAAACTACAAAGATTTCCATGTTTGTTTAACAGTTGATAATCTAAATGAAACAAGTAGATACCTGATCCTACTTTAAATGTCACTATTACTGGCTTATCATCGGTAACAACTACCTCTACATGGGAACCATTTTTAAATGACCGCTGGAGCATACATACAACATCCACATTTTCATTGGTGCTTTCGACCATATGATTGCGGAAGACGCCAAGACGAGAAAATATAATTTTATATAATTTTGGCCGCTGCTTTGAATCCCTTATAACTTTTACTTCTTTACCTATTCTTGGGCGGAAGTCCCTTATAGCACGGAACCATAAGTAGAAAACTTCAGGATGAATAGTGCGTGCAATGGTTATCTGCCAGGGATTCCTAAAAGTATGTTTCTATGATATTCTCAAGCGGACCGAATTTAGGATGCTTGACAGGTGCCACTCAACAAGACTATCAGCTTTACCTCTGCTGCTCTGAAGGGATTGGTACACATCAGAAGACATAGCTACTGTGATAGATCTGAAAATTTCTAATTAGAAACCTATGATATGAAGAGAACAGTAGTAAATTGGAAAATAAAATCCCTACCAAATTCCAGTGCATTTGAATTAGAATCACAAAAAATTCTGAAACCGATGCAGCGAGCTAGCCTACCTATATTTGAGTACATAGGAACTCATCGTGATGTCGTTCTAATCTCCACATGAAGAGTGAAAAAACAATATGTAGCTAGCTACAGATTAACTACCATATAACCTAAACATCCTTTAACATGGTGATATAGACTGACTGATCTAAGATCTCAGTTACGTATTTATTGATGATTACAGTTGTGCTTCTAGTGCAGGCTCAGATTCAAAATGGCTACCACGACATGATATCTAAACCTTCATTAAGTAAAAACTAGCACAACTTCAAAACCCAATATGAAGATATGAAAAATCTGCAACCATTGAAGGAAAGTAAATTCTTCCATGTTTCTCAGAGTAGCACAAGAAAAAACAGGGGTAAGTAGTATTCTATAAGCGAAGAAGTATAGACACTTTAGCAACATTTACCAATATCGGCCAAGTAGGCCATGGTCAACAGCGTGAAATCACCACTTCCGAACACTCCAGCTACTCCACTCAGAGTTTAAAATCATCTTCGATACCGTTTGTTTTGATAAAACATTCACTCTGATTTCCAGAAGCGGTATAATTCCAAAACCAGACAAACCAAAAATAGCCAATTTACAAGCACTTCCAGAGTTTCAGAATCGACCGCCAGCTTTTTTACAAGGACCACAAAAATCGGCTCTTTTGCCGTGCTTGACTGAAGAAGGGCTTGATTGCATAACAATAGTCTTCATTGCATTACTAAATTTTTGATTGCATTGCAAACTTGAAGACACACCAGAAAGATATTTCTTGAAAGTTTGGGTAAAATCAAGCATTTTTTGTACATAACAGTAATTCTTTAGGGATAAAATGTACGCATTAATACTAAATTGTTTCATAAACATCAGATGCTTGTAGACAAAAAAGTAGGACAAATATTTGAGTGGCGCTTTTAGGGGGAATTTGATTTAATTCTTTCATTTTGGACTGCACTAGATGGCCGCTAAGTGTTATTGAGAGGTGGCGGCTTTTCGGAGGTTTTTTCTATATAAGAAAACGTACACAGTGCGGACAAAACAGGGGCCGAAAATGTGGGATGTCGACCGCCCTTACTTTTGTAATCTTCGATCTTTTGAGACCCTTCTGAAAATTGCTCAGGTGGCTAATATTTCTAGTACTTTCTGGTCCTGTTTTTATAACTGAAAATAACGTGAAACCACATCACTATATGCTTCTTTCAGATTTTTCATAGGTGTGCGCTGTATTTTGTAATTATGAAACTGGTTAAAAATATGTCTAGTCTTTGCAGAACTCCATTCAATATAGGTAATTGTTTTCTGATGATTGGGCTTGCTTGATGTTATCATCGGAGATGCGGAGCTTATATATGTTTACTCTCCAATACGCCCCCAACTCACTCACTATTGTTTTTTCTTGTGAAAAGAATTTGTTTCTATCAGATTTTACGAAGGACATTTGGTATCACAGAGAGAGACAAAGAGATCAAAGTTGTTTGTTGAACTTGTTTGAATCTTTAACATGGAACGTCTCATACATCTGATTCTTATTCGTAGGATTCCGAGGAATGGATACCATTACACTCTGCAGCTCTTTAGTAAGTGATAATGTGTTATTGTGTTTTACCTGTTTATGTGATTGCTGATGATCTCTACATTGCTGGCATCAGCAAATTCCTGTAAGCTCTGATTTCTGATCAGAAATGATGATTTGTTTACAGCATCTTAAAATCGCTAAGGTGAAAAGTAGGGGTAAATTAATGGGTTAATGTTGTGCTGATCATCTCTCTGTGGAGATCGTAACAATTTGAAATTTGTTTGAAAATGTTGATGAAGAACTTCTGCCTTACAATGAAATTCTGAATTGTTATCTCATATTTTCGTTGAAGTATTTGCTCTGTCGTGATTTGCAAATATTAATCCACCTAAAATGAATGGACTCTGCAAATTGAGTCAATCAAATGCATTTATGTCCATATTGATTGCAAATTGAAGGAATAACTTTTGTTCCCTTTTAATCCCAATGAGCAACACTTTTGAATACATTTTCCCTGAAATATGTTCAATCATTGTAATCCAGCAAGTATTTTTGAATATTCAGTAAATTAGCTGCCCTTTTTGTAGAATTACGTAGATTTAGCTCTTTCTTGAAAGTTATTGTCAATGTCATTTTTATCTTTTTTTCCACAAGGTTGGATTTAATATTGATTTTCGTTTAATGTTTAGATGGGTGTTGAGTTTAAAATCGATGATTCATTATTTATTATTGTGACTTTCTGCATACGTCATGGAACTTGTACATATTTAAGTTCAAAATCTTTTGGTCATCTTCACAGAATCCAATTGCAACAACAACGGGTTAATATCCTTGATTTTAATATTATTGCGGTATAACAGTAAGTTCATGTTATTGCTTTGTTACATTTTAGTTTCTGTGGGGTCTTAACTATTGACCTAGGCTGAAGAAAAGGTTGATCATAATAGTATACGTCACACATTAAAATTCCCATACAGTTATACCTACAGAACGCACCCAGGTATACGGGCAGTGTTGATATTTTGTTGAATTTGTTAAATTTCTGAACGTTCCAGGCCTCTTGAAATTCGAAAAACATATCTTCTCGCGCTCCTTTCATCATCTGTGTTTCGATTGAATCGTTTTCTATTTTTCTCAGTTGAAATTGTTTGTTCTTGCTAATGATCATTATACATTCCTAATCTGGTTCCATTTCAGCGGTCACGTCGAGTGTGTCAAACTACTTCTCGACAGAGGAGCTTCCGTCAATGCAAAGGTACAAAAATGTTTTCTATCTTTTTTTGTCAGTTGAAATTATTTGTTCTGGCTGATGCTCAGTTCGAAGTTGAGACCACTTCGAGATTGTCAAATTACTTCTCGACAAACGAGCTTCTATAAATGCAAAGGTAGATGTTTAAGTTGTAGTTTTATTTGCATGATACTTTAATATAGGCGCCAGATTTATTGATGTGTCATGTGGTTTCATCAGCTCGCTATTGCAACACTAAAAACAAAAATCGCGGATGTGTTAATAGAATCAAGATATTGTGATTAGAAATCGTCGAGGAAGTATTGGTTCTGAGTAAGGATAGAAATATTTTTCCTGGTTGAATCAGTGCTTTAGACTGAAAGTGTTGAAAGGGGAAACATTGCCAAAAATGGCATTTTAAAAGGCATGTAGTTTTGAGGTATCTTATCCTGACGCCTGGCAGATAGCATCCTTTGTTTCATGATGCCATGCAGGTACGTTGCATAATGCGGCAAATATCGGTGTGAGTGATGGTACTACGGCCATTTGGATGGTCTATCTGACTTTGGCACGATTGTAAGTGTAGTACTAATCTCCACACCTACGCTTTAATTTTGTTATCCCTGTCCTATCTTGTTCTGATGATAACCTTTTCCAAAATCTCTGGTTGATTTATTTTGGTACCATTATTATGTTCTGAGGCAGAACATAACCCGGGGTTATCATTAGACATGGCACCCCTTAATCCGTTTTAAATTTCGAAAGTTATCAAAACTTATTTGTGTAGTCTGAAACACGATTGGCATCTGCCCCCATGGTCGGCGGTAGTCCAAAGAGGGAATGGCGTACCTGCAGATCGCGTTAGTAGTGCTTGGTTTTATGGGTAATATACCATTATGTAGTTTTCAATACAGCCTGTGTAAATTCAACTATTGTCATTTGCAGAGCAGACCATCTGGGGAATTACAATTTCTAATTTGTTGATGAATTTTGGCTGAGTGTAAAGGTCATTTGACAGGCAGTTCCTTATGATTGAAATAGGTACACGATACACATCGTATTATCACTGCCCAGACAGTGTCCTGACAATAACAATTTAGGGGGAGGTAAATCTACTTCTTCCTCCAATATTTCTCGATAAATTTTGAACAGCTGCACATGTGACTAAATCTTGGAAGAATTAATATTTATTCCTAGTGCACATTGTAGCCAGGCAGGCACACGTGGCATGCTGATGGTAGGCTTGCTATGTGATCGACTTGTAGCAGATTTGATGCTTTCTCGAATGTTGAATACCTAAAGATGACCCATGCAAAATTGGAAGTTAATTGGACTTGAAAATTTGATTTGCTTGTAGACTGGATGCACAGGGAAAGTACGTACGAAAATGGAGAGTTTTTTAATGACTGCGATTAAGATTTTTGAGGACAGTAACGAAACAGTTACTATTGATTTACATTGATAAAAATTGATTTCCTTATGGTTTTGCTTCTGTTGTATTATATGTGTTATGTTAGTTGTGTTGAAAGATCTCTACATATCGATCGCTGTTGGTAAAGGTGAGTGTCTTCATGCATGTGTAAATCAATTGAAGAAACGCGAATAGTGCAATTAGAGTGGCATGCAGATTTTTCTTGAATAGAAGTGGATATTCGAAAAGTGAAGGGGTTAGCGTGCTTTCTACATGCTTCCTGGAGTTCTAAATAGCATGCTTGGCATCTGGAAATTCAATGTGTACTACAACTGTGTGATGAAAGTATTTGATATTTTTATGAAGAATAACAATTATACGAGAGGTTCTGTAGCAGGTCCAAGGTACTTACAATTTAGAAAGAATAGTGCACAATAAGTTCTTTGAAAGCTGGTTGCTTCTAAGTATGTTAGACAGTCCATTAACTCGCAGGTTTCTAATTAGAGATGCTTGTTTCGAACGTTCTTGCCATTCGGCTCGCCACTCACGTTTAAAACAAGCATCTCTAGTTACAAACTGCTGAATTCTGAACAGTTTTGAACTAATATACGTACCCATGGCTACCACAGAGTAGCTACACTCAGAGGAATTACCAGCCAATATCCGCCCTAACCTTTAGGGCTCTGGAATGGCTCAGTGGTAGCGCAGTCGCCTTGATGGTTCGAATTCCACCGGCTGCTTCTGGTAAGCGCGAAATCCCTAAAGGCTAAGACGGGTAGGGGCTCAGTAAAACGTAGCACTAAGTGATAGTGAAGCGATGAGCAGAGCACGAATCTACAATATGTACTTTCTTACGCAGGAACCACTTGTGCTTGCAAAACTTGCATCTATCCCGAAAAATCTCCTCTCATAAACAAAATCTAACCCACTCTAATCCTCACAAAAGCACGAAAATCATCCAGAAATGTCATAAATTATCTATGAAGCTCTTAAAAGAACACAAAAAAAACCCTTTACCATAAATTATTTCAAAAATATCAACGATATGCGTTCTGTGCTCGCACGCAGTGTCGCCCAAGCAAGCAAAGATTCCCGGCTCAGCCTTTGTTTACGTTTTGCTTTGACCATGAATTCAGATTAGCCAAATACGGTCATAATCAATAGACAACGACCTAAACTGTGACATATTAGTTGTGCATGCGCATAAGCTAAAATCACTCTGATTCCGGCTTCAGGCGTCATCGTCATCGATTGCGTAAGTTCCCTATTGAATATATTGTGACGATTGCTGTGTAAGTATCTTAGCATAGAAACCAGTCATCAAACTGCGTGGCTGATCGCTTTCTTTTCTGTACTTTACAAAGCGCCTGAAGCAGAACGAAAGTAGTAACAAATGAACGGTAATGTACGCAAGTTCGACCTTCATTGCTGTTAGCTCATTTTTATGGAGACAAAGGATCACGTAGAAGCGTATTAGGTTTAAAGACTAGGTCAGCAAAATCCCAGTAACGCACTTCAACATGGCATGGTCACCAGAAGTGAAACGTCGCTTCTTTTGAAGCACAATGATCATAACATACACTACAAAAATGTCATTTTGTAGCATGCTCATAGGGGAACAAGCAAAACATATGAAGCACACACTTTTTCTAGAAACTGTTACAAAGATCATCAATTACTTCGTTTAACAGTTTGCAAAGAATGTGCTTGGACGAAATTAGGCGTAGATTTTTAAGAAACGTATGTTGTATATTATTGTGATCGTCATTTCTTCGTGTGGTTCTATGTGACAGCGCGATGAAGCCTGGACATATTTACAATTCCAATTTATCATCAATTCCACAATGTTTCCTTCCCCATATAAACATAATAATTACTGTACCATACGGATATCATTGCTGGAGGAATACCTGACCCCAGAGCCTAATAATAAGGGGACTTCTTGACCCCATCAAACAAGACAGCCATCCTTCGGTGTGCCTCGACCTATATTCAGTCTTTCTTCCTTCGCATCCACTACATCTAATCCGTCATATAGTGCTATACCACCACAAGGGCACCACAACATAACATGTACGCATACTCTTGTTTTATAAGAACAATTTTATAAGAGTGTGAGATTCAAATTGTCCTTAAAATTGAAAACTAAGATTTATAACAGCAAAACTGTTTTACAGTCAACATTATCAAACTTTATCAAATAGACTAATTCGGGCATATGCTCTAACACAAAAGAGAATTGCCACTGCAAGACATCATCAGTGACTTTATGAGGAAGGGATCAAATCTCCGAAACACTCTGGGAAATCTAATTGGAATCTAAACTTAGATTGTTCTAAACAGTATGCGTCTACTGGAATGCTTCGATTAAATGCCTCCCTCAAAAAAGCCCCGTCTTAACGGACTTTTCAACAAGCTTATCCCGCTATTAACCCTACTTACGCTATATTTGGGGGCCAAATCGCCACCTCCCTGGTGGTTTGTCTGACGCCAAATCTTAGAAAGTAACTTTTAGGTGCTGAATCCTTTTGGCAAATCATAAAATTTATCAAAAGATTGAATGATGACAAAATTTCCAAATTTGGGTCAAATTCTGTTGTTCTATTGTTCTTTTGTTGAAGACTATTGGAAGGGGTCGATTTTGTCCAAAACGTAAATACATCAATTTTCCTTCAAAATGTTTGCTAAAGGCTTGTAGAGTGCTTTGCGCAACATTTTGATGCAAAACAAAGCCTGTCATGGCCCTGATTTGCATTAAATATTCATTTCTATTTTGCCAAGCCGATTGTACACTCCCATTGTCTGAAAACAAAACCATTGTTTACATTGATGACAATGGAACAATGAGAAGAGTCAATGTGATATTTTTTGTAAGTTCTCATCGAGAACTACCTACACTCCAAGTTTCATGGCTATACCACGTGCCGTTCGAAAAATGTTGAGGGGGAAGGGCGATATTTTAGGCCCTGGGGCCAGAAACAATTCTACCTACCTTTTTGAAGTCTTTTAGAGCTAAGAAACTTACTACCAAGAAGACCCCCACGTTTTTGAAGCTCAAAAAAGCCCGCGTCAGATAGAGTTAATTCCTAACATGTGCCCTTTAGAGGGGCGTTTATGAAAGGCACAGTAAAATTAACTCATGCAAGAAAACTGCTACATCAACTACTTAAATGAAAACTCCGACCCTAAGAAAGTTGCGCTCGGCTGATAAGCATGGTCATGAAAATCCAACTATCAACTCCAAACATAATTCCCTTGTCTGTGTGACGAGAAATAACGTTATACAAATATCTCACAAGAAGCCGGACAAGACACCGTCTACCGTGCAATTAGCTGCATGATGAGCAGCTGAGATTGGCAGTATGCGGTTCACGCGCTTCCATGACAACTAGGTAAACTATTGATATCAAGCACAAAAGATTTGTTGAAGTTCTCATACGCTTTTATGATGTCATTTTGAATTGCGGCGGGAAACAGTGAGAAGAAGGTAGTAATTGCTGCGGAAGGTCAGGCTGGCTGAGAGTGAAATGATAACCTTCCAGATTTTGAGTGAGTGAGCGTGTGTTATAGGAAATAGAACTCATTAATGATCACAGAATTGCTGTTTAATTCGACCTAAGGTCACTTAGCTTCGGGTCGGAGTTTTCCTTTAAGTTTCCTGGTATGCACACTTCATTAATGTATAAAGTTCACGTAGACAGCCTTCCTCTTTTGAGCGCCCTCCCCAAGTACACGCCTACTGGAAATCAAAAAAATCAAAAAAACTATTGAACGCCCCAACATTCAATTGAAGCACTATGGTATCATCTTTGCCTAAAATTGACTTAAATTTAATGTGCTCAGACAATGTTCGAATAGCTGGTCAGTAAATATTGCCATGCTTAATAGAAATCTGGTAACTATGATCATGTCATCGGTCATGTCGTACCTCCTAATTAGGGCAATGAGTACAGAGTAGCGAGATGCCTAAGTCTACCACGTTTTCATGATATTTGGTAACACCATTTTGAAGTTGAAATTATTGCATTAACTGTTTCAAGATTTTTAGAAAGTACGTCCCTGCCCTCCCCCCCCCCAAAGAAAAGAAAAATTGAAATGAGAGAAACGGGTATATTGGTTTCATTTTCTCCGACAGGAGAAGTACCATACGTGTTTACGAGCGACCTACAATCTCGGACAAAATATATTGGCACTTGGATCGGAATCAAGCAAAGTCTAATTATTCCCCCCTGCCCTGGAGACAGTAAAGTAAAGATATCTTTCTGGCTTGCCGACTGCGTGCAGCCATGAAAGCATCATTGTTCGGAAGGGCAGGGTAGTCAGAAAGACAAGGTAGTCAGTTTAATGTCAATGCACAAGTATTCTGGTAATGTGGCCAAATATTTTGTCCGAGATTGTAGCTCATTTTTCAGCTGAGCGTGGAGGTGTCCGGTGAAAGCTTCGTTTCCAGCTGCGAAGTTATTGATCTTTCGCTTTGCAAAATATTCCATTGACTATAATTCTTGTTTCCAATGCCTATTATGTGGAAATGTCCTTCCCAATAGTAGTCATGACGGCTTGCCTTTCTATTACCTGGGAGTTAAAAGATTTACCGTTTGGATGGTTTTAGCAGGGGTGAACATGAAGTATTGCTTTTATCTCTGATCTTTTATCAATAATACGATCATAATTTAGTGCTTTCATCGCGGTGCATCATCACACACTGTAAAAAGTAACTTTCCAAAACGAGAAAAATTTGTAACAAAAAGAGATAATTTTTCTCAAATTAGGAAATCCGTTTTGCGATGAAATTTTTCCCAAATATGGGAAAAATTTTCCCGCGGGATAAATTTTCCCATCCAGAACAGGAAAATATATCTCAAAACGAGTAGAATATTTCCCAAGACAGGAAAGATTTTCCCGATACGAAAATATGATTCTAGCGTGAGGGCCACCTGTGCCTTTTTTGTTATCAGATCACGAAGAGGAAGAGCCTGCATCTAGATAAGAGTAAACAATCTGTTTCGCTATTTAAATTCACAAAATGCCTACATGTACAAAATTCAAAAGAAGTTAGTGCATGCAAGCACAATTCAAAGGTCATTGTTCGGTTCATGCTTCGAAAACTGTTCGTCAAGTATCAGCTTCCAAATTAACGTTTGATAATTTGAAGTCGAAGTGAAACAACCCAACTCCGCTGGAACTTCGTCCGTCAGAACCACTAACCACTCTTCACTATCATATTTAGCTCGCTGTTTCAGTTCTGAACAGGCCGGGAGAGAACTTAAGATTACAACAATGACGGATGGTAGATCGGCATCTTCATAACATAAGACTTACAGTTCTGAAGATCAGTATACATCAATTATTTCACAAAGATACTTCATCTCAGCTCCAATAAACCTGTCATCGATCTCCTTATGAATTTTATGATCCTACATAAACAAGTTAAAGTAAGTCTATTTATTTATAATATTTTTCCTGTTACAATCTTTACCAAATATTTAATGATACAAAGGCAACATGACACTCCTATCCTTGATTGTGGTAAAATAGCATTACGAACGGCCGACAGCCTACCGGGCATTTTGAGAACAAGCAGGAAAGCAATGGTTTCAACAGTTGTTTGGTAATATCAAAATACGTCGATATATCACTATCACTGCGTGTATTCCAATCATTTCACTGCGCTATTTGCGATTTATTCGCCTTGAATACATCTTATATTTACACAAAAATGTGGTCATTTATGATCAATACCAAATATATTTTCAACAGAGTTTTTGAAAACTTGGCAAATTATCAACCTAATTCCCCGAAGTTTTGTTTTCTGAGATTAACTTAGAACATTGAAGCCTATGCTCGGACAGAGATTGTCACAAAACAACAAAAATCCGTGGGAACTAAAACAAATAATGCTGCACAAATGTGCTCTGCCTCAACATGCGTGAAACAATAGCTATCCATTAAAACGCATTACTGTCAGTAAAAGCCAGGTCTGCGCACTCTACCAAAACGAAACAAAAAAAAGGAAAACGAAAATTAAAATTTTGGAAAACAATAAATCAAAAAAAAGAAAATAGAGAAGATGAAAGCTTCTGTGCATGTGTTTTCAAATAAACTTCAAGGATCCTGATGTTGAGATCTAATTATACATGGATTCTTGGAATCCAATTATTCTCACGATTGCTCACAATAAACAACAACAACGTTATATCATGAGTAACCTCAGCATTTCACCCTTAAATAAATATTACTTTTTGCTTCATTCTAGTAAATGTTTGCACAAATACATAACTTATATCTTTGGAAGAAGATAATTCGAAAGTACAAATAATGTTTTCGTGCACTCAAATTCAAATGCTTATGTAAATTTGCTTGAGATTGTTAGCAGTTTCCTCTTTCTCTGCAGTTCCCCTATTTGTTTCTAATTTTCGTTTAATTCCTAATCATAAACACCACACTCTTAACCATAAGAAAGCAGGAATGAGTTTATCTGAGCGACTTTGCTGCAGTTGATAAAAGAAGAAATGGAAAAGGGATCGTTACCGTATCTATGCACTCTGCCCTAAAAACACAACGTTATTTGCATGCACAACAGAAACATAACATTTTCCTTTACCATATGAGCAGTGCTAAAACGCTGTTGCTTTACTAAAAATAATCATAGCTAATTATACATCTCACCTCCACCACGTAAAATGAAGAACAGAAGTTGGAAATAGCTCTAGGCAAATTTCTCATCCTCAAGCAAACACCACTGAAGAGTCAGAGCATACTATGGTCAGAGTTCAAGACGTTTGCAAGAGGGCAGCTGTGTTGCCGCGGGCCAGAAACCGGGAACAACGTCATACCTACATTTGAAGAAATTACTTCGGTCAAATATCGCTTGCTGTGTTCGCTGGTGCACAAAGCAAAAACGATTAACTCAATTAAGGGTAGCTACAAAGCAAGATCGAATTACTCCCCAACGTCTAAATCGATTTCATTTCACATCAGAAAATGTTGGCGTAACCTTATATGTCTATGTGAGATGGTGCTTGAGAAAGAGAATAATATGGTTAGTTCCACTGTTTTCAAATTGTAAATTTCGGCTAACAAACATTCGTTGATTTTCTGTTCTTCTGCTTACCTGAATTATGTAGGTCATGCCTTCAGCGTACTCCGACTGCAAGCGCTCTGCACCACATGACAAGTGAAAGCGCGCCTCTCCGTCCAGAACAAAATGGCTTCTGTGACCTAGCACTAGCAACCAGTCCCCTGCAATGCAGCGCGGGAAGTTTTAAATCTCAAAACAGGATTATTTTACCCAGCGATGATATCAACA
>JAOBRC010924224.1:0-16572 GCA_027575255.1 Scolionema suvaense | reverse complement strand
GGCGGAATCCGCACCCCCCCCCCCCCCCCCCCCAGGTTGATTAGGGTTAACGGACACTCGAATTAGCGGACATTATTCAGTGCACGAAATAGCAGATTTAGCCGGCTTTGCTCTCCGGTTTGCGGACAAGGACAAAAAATAACCAAAAATCGTCAGTTTTTAAACTTTCAGTTATTTCAGCTTCAAAGTTTGATTTGCGAGTTGATTTCTCCAACCTGTGGGGCCCGACAAAACGGTATACTACAGGGACTTCTACCCTGATTTCCACCTCCAAGATTCACTCTTTTGCTTATTACATGGATTCCAATTTCAGTATCTTCATACTTACATGATGTAACAAAATTTTCGAAAACTAGGCAAAAATGTGGAACGGTCCAATTAGCGGACACCTTCAATTAACAGACAAATTTCTTTTCAGAAATGATGTCCGCCAACAGGAGATTATTCTGTATTCTTATAAAAAAAGCGCGATAATATTTCCCGCAAGAGGCAACTTGTGCCTCCGTCCAAACTTATGAGGGTGTAATCCCGGGGATCACTTTATTTAGCTATAACGTGTACAACATACGGGGACGTGCAGCCACTAAGGATGCTAGGTACGACCCACAAACACTATCTAAACATGGGTCTACTTTTTTTCGTCTCGTGGAAATTTCTTTAACTGAAAGGTAATTTTCAGCAATTTGCACGAACAATTCGCCCAAAAAGTTGCCGACGGTGCTAAAGCTCATCAGTACTTCACAATCCTTCATAAAGCATTGGTCAATTTTCAAGATTGAGGCGCAGGTCAGTCACTGCACAAGTCGAGTACCCCTGGTGGTGTAAATGAACAAGATACGGCAAAGTACTTACGTGCCTTTGCTGATATGACGAACAATGATAATGCAACAATAACCAGAGACGCGCTCATTTCTGTTCAGCAACTCACAGAGCTACCTGCTCTCAAAAAGAGAGATTTCTTGACCTGGCAGCTCGTTGTACCACATATAATAGTACTTCAAACACAGCTGACGCAGACGTTCAACTGTATTTGTATAGTACCTATTGGTGTTCCTTTTTTCTTAAAGAGAGAGAAAAAGTAAGAGAGTGAGAGAGATGTTCACGTTTGTTGGGACGGCAAAAATGTCCAACGAGTTAGTAACTGATCTAAGACAAATACAGTCCCGGTGAACCTATCCTGCATTGTAAACCAAATACTCAGCAATGAACGATATTTCTTAGAAGTACCCAGTACTTACCGGAAAAAACGTAATATTTCTGAAGGTGTACGTATAATATTTCCCCCAACTGGTGCTTCTCGGGAACACTTCCCATTGATAAGAAACAGAACACGTAAAGAATGTATGTTGTAATATAGAAAAAAACACAACTTGCACACTCCCACGAGCGAAGGATTAATAACATTACCGAGCTGTCAACCAGCTTGGCTCGACCTTCTAGGCTTGTCCGTCCCCTCCGTCCCAGTTTCAAATGTCTCAGTTCCACCATTTCGATTGGGCAGATCCGACAATTTTGCTTGAGAGACTTACTTTTAAAAAATCATGCTTAGGTATTTTTAGGGTGTCTGCATGGTGTGGAAGGGCTTGCTTTTGGACATGGCTTGGGATTGTTCATTTTTTCAGGTAATTTAGAGAACAAAGGGCGTGGAATTTGGTCTACTGTAGCGTAAATTGCTAGAAACTGCATTGAGACTGTAGACAGCAGTTGCCAAACAATTGCAAAAATTTTCTTGAAGCGCTTGCAATTCAAAGTGCTTTTACAAGCAAAAGTGGTAAAAATTGAATTTTAGATTTTGGCTGAAAAAAGCCTATTGTGCCAAATATTTTGTCCGGGATTGTAGGCAATCTATGAAAGAGAGTTTGCATCTGATTCAAGTTTAACCCTACAGAGTATGGGCTTTCTTAGGTAGTGCAGAGAATGGGGGGAGGGGGTGTTTGATTCCACCCTCCCAGCTAACTTCTGTAATAATGGTGCAACAAAACCCCGCCAAACGTGTTAGAGATAAAGAAGAACATCTGGTAACATTATTTCAAGACTGAAAATGACCGTGGTATATTGCATTTGGATGCTACAAGTGATCATTGACAGGGTACTTATCAGTGCAAACATGGGTTTTTCAGCAGCCCTATACAAAATTCTCCAACAGCTGCTGGAAAGAATTGGATATCACCAGAACTAGGATAGATATTAACACCAAATTTAGTTTAAATGAAAGGTAGATAAATTTGTGGAAAAGTCAGCAAAAACCAAGCCCTTCGCAAGAAACGTTTCACGATAAAAGGTATACAAATGGTTAAAAATTTTACCGGACCATAAAATCTAAACAACAAAAGCTTTTCTCTTCAAATTTACATTTTCTAAATAATAAATACTTTCTATTAGCACAGGCTATTCAAGTAGTTTTTGTCATGTTCATAGCGTTTTTGCTCACGGAAAGTCAAAATTTGAGTAAAAATTGGTCCAGGTACATGCAAAAATGGCCCCAAAAACTGGGAAGATCAAAAATTTTCAAACGGTTTTTATTTCACTTTATAGCCTATAAAATTATATTAAAAGCTTCCAAGTTTCAGCTCTTAAGCTCTTGCCGTTTAGGAAATATCGTGAAACGTTTGCCAGGGGGGGGGGGAATTTTACCCTCCCCCCAGTGCAAATAGTTTGGTCCCAAAGTAGCAGGTGGCAATGATCGGACATCGGATACCGCCTCAAATACAAATTTATTTTTTTACAGTGTGATAAATGGATCCTTCTTATGACGTCAGGAGCGGCAACTGATACTTGGAATGGGCACAGAACCTTGTCAAAAGTAGTTGGTCAGACATTTATGTGAATTTAAGCTGCTAAACCGATGGTTTTAGAGAGAAAATAGCTCGTTCGATGACGCCACACATCAAATTGTGACCCAATCGCTTTTAAGAAAACACTTGTCACAGCTGGCAGCTAGCGTGCAAGAAGTTTTTCTTTGCACTAAAATGACTGTAGATGAATTCTACAAATTTTTCCTCAGTTTCGCACCATTCGGTTAAGTGGTTAAGCAGTGGCGTTCTAAATTTTAGGAGGAGGGCACAGTGCACACCCCACACCCCACAAAGCAAATAGGGGTAAAGGAGCTACCAAAAAGACTTGGTTATAACGCAAAAAAAGCACTAACGTTTGCTGCTACAGGCTATGAGCCGTGAAAGGTTTACGTACCGAGTAGAGGAATTACTGTCTACTTGGCATAAACAACTCTATAAACAGCAAACTCTGTAAAAGTTTCAGATTTTTGTCAATCATGCCAACAAAAGCACTCTTGAAAATCGAAAGTAAGACGAAGGTAAGAGTCTTGCTGTACTTTCTGAATGTTTGCTACGATATTTCAGTCCATGCCAAGGTTTGAGCCCGGCTTACGTTTTTTAGATTTTAACCGGTTTTATCCCTGCTCTATGTCCCCTTCGCCATATCTAACGTACAATGCTCTGAGTTGAGTACATACGGTGAAGCAAGCCCTGAAATGATGTCAGACAAGTGTCCATGCAGTTTTTATTAGCTTCCTGGCACTTAAGCAAATAGCAACAAACTCAAGTTTTCATGTATCCTTGTATGGCATAAACTCGCACTTTCTTGGATTTTGAAGAATTAAAATCTACCCTCCAATATTTACTCATTGTGCCCTCAGAGGTCAGAGGTTCTTTCATTGCACTTTAGAAAGCAAAATTGTGACACTTGCAATTTAAAAATTTACGTAAACATTTACTGTTATAACCAAGGACTATGTACTCACTGGCAGGTGTATTAAAACAGCTTCTTAGCGAATGCTTTTATAAATCTGATCATAATTTGTCGGATACGCTCTGTCGACGCCTTTGCCTATTTCACAGGAAGAACGTTTCACTAGTGTCCGCCATAATGAAAGAGATCGTAGTGTTGACCGTGCTACTATGTGCGATCGTTTCAACGCATGCACGTAAGTAGAATGTGATGTTTAAACGCCTTAAACGGCTGAAGATGCTGTCTACATTATTGTAAAATTTTGAGGTGGAAGTTTCTACATTTTGCAGTGCCCCGTTTAACGTAGACATCAGAAACAGCGGACTGAAAAATCGATCATCCCTGTCAGATACTAGTAGCTCAGATTTTACTTGCTATGAAATGCAGAAAAAGTGATGTCACCTTGATGATGCAAGAAACCTACTGATGACATCCTCAAAGGAATGTTGTTTATAAAAGCAGGCATAAAAAAAAAACAACTTTTTTAGCCTTTGGTTCCGTAAACCAAAAAATAGTAAAATTTCAATTTTGAATTTTGGCCAAACAATAGCCTTTTTCCAATGTATTGTGGCCGAAATTTAGGTTGGTAAAGCGGTAAAATCGCTTGATTTGATTGACTTTGTCGGTATTTCGTAATTATGATCAGGTATAGGGGACCTACGCCTTGCAAAATAGGCTGAAAATCTTAAGAACTTTAATAATTTATGACAAGCAGTAAGTATAAGCCATTTTGCGCACTCGTCCTCTGTGGTCGGTGTTTAGGGATGCAATTTAGAAACGACTCAGAATTAATCTTCTAACAGACTAATCTTTTACCCAATTTTTCACTACGTGTAGAAGAAGAGAGAAGACAATTGAAAGAACAGCCATAGAGAGAATTCTTACCAAACACTAAGAAGCAGCACAGATGAGTCTTAAAAAATTTTAGGTAACGATGGACTTTAGAAAGGAGGACTGGTTCTTAATAAATTCGGCAGTGTATTCCAACATTGGCCCCAAATCCTTTAACGGAGCAAACTCTGCCACGCTCTTTCATTTCATACAGACTGAAATAAGAAAATGAGAACAATGGTCAGGGAGGAAGGGCAACAAGCCTGGCTTTCTAAAATATAATTATGATAAACGTACCTCTGTTTCCACTAATGTTGTCCTTTATTTCTCGCCTGGTTGGTTGGTGGCTCAATACGAAAATGGTAGCAGATTCTGGTCACTCTAGAGCTTCGATCGTTCTTCATCAACTGAACTTTTACTGCAAACCGCTTGTACTAGACTCAATCTCTGAGCATGAGTTAGCAAACCACTGCAAGTGCGTCCGTGGAATACTGTATAGGGCCACAGAGAATGAGCATCCAACATTGCTGATCTGCTTGTTGACCTCCATCTAAGTTCATTTACGTCCACTGATTCTATTCTGCCCTAGCTTTTTATGCGTATTAAATGTCTGGAGGGTGAAAACTACACTCCTTCCTCCCAAAAAGGTGAACAAATTATAGCTGCGACATAGTCACCAACGTGTAGTTTCTAAAAATTGTTCATTTGAACTCCGTGGTCAGAGCAATTTTTGCTTACGTCAGCATTTTTCTTTTCTAAAAAGATATGCAAAATAAAAAAGCGAAACATTTGGTCAAATGTCTCTTAATGATTGAAGAAAATCTCTGACCCCTAAACAAGTTGATCTAGGCTATTAAACATACCATGATATAAACATATATCAACTCTAAACTTCGTCCTTTATCTCTGTAGCGAGGTATGACAAGCAGCCCCAAAAGGAGACCGATCGGCTTCCGTGATCTTTGCTGCATGATGATATCTATTGATGCAAAACACAAAAGCTGCATTGAAGTTCTAATGCGCTTTGATGTTGGCTGTTTAAATTGTGGCGGGAAACAGTGAAAAGAAGCAATTAATGGCTGCCGAAGTGCAGGGTGGTATATCCAAAACGAAACAACAATATGCTGCATGTCTTCCAAAAAATGTGTATTGTATAGCTCAGAACTCAAAAATCATAGGATCGTTTTATCATTCGAACAAGATTCACTTAGTTTTGGGCCGGAGTTTTCCTGTAAAATCGGAACACCAAAAACCTGGAAGTTGGTTTAGCCATTGTTCGAAAACTTGAGCATAGTTGTTTTAAGAAAACAATGTTTGGTAACTTATAGCATATGGTTTTCATAAGGAAAGAATCAAACTCCATTTGATTCCAAAAACAGCAGGCGGCATTGATGACGGGACCATTCGTTATCGCCACAAATACAAATTTTTTGACTTTTTGTACCATGATTGGATCCTTCTTATGGTGTCAGGAAGAGTCGCAGATACTTAAAAGAGGTATAGAACCTTTCCAAAAGCAATTGGTCAAACTTCTATGCAGAAATCTCTGCTATCTGATAGAAAATAGCCCTCTTGATTACGTCCCACCGCAAGTGTTATGAACCAATCGCATTGACGAAACAGCTGTCACGAGCAAGAAGTGACATGCAAGAAATTTGTTTTGTTCTAAATCGACAACATATGGCTGCTGACGCACTGCAGTTGAAAACATGACTTATTTCTGACATATGGGAGTAGCTATTGCTCTTGACATAAAAGAGTTTGATAGTGCAGGGCGTTCTCCTCTAGAAGTGCAAAAGCGTGAGAATATTTATATCAGCAATCTCTATTGAATTTAAGTCGGGTTTCAGGGATGCCTTGAAGCCGCCCTGAAACTCGACTTACATTGTGTCCCTAATAGTCCCCTATTAGCGGGACATCAAGCTTGTTGTTCTGGATGGCCTAAGTTGCCAAGAAATTAGCGTTGTTAATTCCATCGTTATATTTAATTATTGTTTTAACTTGTAGTGATGTCAGTGCGTCTACTAACTTGACATTGGAAAGTCAAATTTCGCAAAAAAAAAAAAAGCTTTGAGATATCTGACTTTGAAAGTCAAGTTTATGTCAGAAAACAGTGTGTCCGCGGCCTATGTTCTATGAGATCTACCCAAAGTACTGTACTATTCAATTTAGTGGTTCAGCAATAGCGTTCTGAATGTAGGAGCGCTTTGCTTACATTTTGCCCCTTCAAGTGCAAATAGGGTAAAGAATTTACTTTAGTTGTTCAAAATGCAAGACGTTCGATATCAAAACTTTTCTGCATATTATTTGCTAGGAAACACAGTACGCAAGCTGGGAGGATCTAGAAAAAATTCTGAGAGGTGAATCCCATGATGTAGTCTGGAGGGCTTTATTATTTTAAAGCATGCTAGAACTTCAAGGATTGTTCTCAAGGAAATGCAGTAAAATTCAAATGTAATTATTCACTGCTTGTATCTAAAAGAACAATGTTTCGCATATCGTCATTCGAAAATAAACCTTTAGGCTCGTGCCAACAATGTTAGGCTTCAGTAGTAGCCAGTGACAAAAACAAATTTCAAGTATGGCCATTTGTGCAAGGAATATCACTTAGTTTATGAGGAATATCTTCTGGATATGCTAGACCGATTCCCCTATATGAAATAGAGCACACACCTTTTTTATAAGCACCGGCAAATCAAAAATAAGCCTTGGCGGTGCATGAATTTTCAACAATTCCAGCCTCAACTAGTGCATGCGGTGCCTATGCAAATCATCTATGAGCCATCTAAATGGATTGAAATGAACTTGTCAGACTTTTTTGCTGAGTACGCTCTCATTTTATTGCGTTTTGAGCGAACAACTATTTTTCATGAAGGGCTTAATTGAGAGAAAGCTGGTGCGCAGATATTCGATGAAATCGAGGCTGATGGTCAGATATTTGATGAAATTGAGGCTGATGGTGCTTATAATTGCTGGTGCATATAAAAACAAAGCCCTGAATTCTCTCTAAAATGCATATTTGCTTTCCAAAAGGAGTTTTTCTTTCTAAAAACTACATTTTCGGACTATTTTTATTAGCAAGTCTCAAAATTACGTCTAAAATGTTCGACGGTCAAAATTATCTGAAATCTCTGATTAGACAAAAAATAAAATCTGACCGCAGTCAAAACATGGTGACTGGCTATGAAGTAAAAAGTTTGTGCTCTGGTTATTTCCCTATGCTTTTGCGTATTGAGTAACTGATTGTGTATAATCGCTCTAGACAGCTGTAGTGTTGAGGTAACGATATGTCTAACGATTTGTCTTCTTATGACTAAAGTCGTCTAGAGCGATTTATACGCAGTCCAGCTCTAGATTTAGGCGATGTTGCAGAATAAAACGAGATGCTTCAACATCTTGAGTCCAAACGTTCAAAGATGGCTGAAAGGGATCCTCGGCAAACAATCATTTAAGTTTATTTGAAAATACTAAAAAAAATGCGCATGGAGACTTCCTTTAGTTGTTCCTGACACAGAATCCGACATGCACGAAGTTAAATTTACATAAGATTTTCTGACCAGTTTCCGACTGCAATTCAGCAATGGCGGACTAAATTATGTATGGTAATTAATGCACTTACGTCAGTATGGAAGTAGATACACGCCATCTCTGTTACAGGAATAGAAGATTGTTGTAGCTCAACAAGCCGCAATCATTCTTCGAAGCTTTCAAGAACTTTCACAGTTTTAACACGCCTCTTGAAACGACATGACGAATGCTATCTTTCTTCCAGTCAAACAGAAATTGAGTATGAAACGTTCGTTTCAAGCGACACAACTGCCTCGATGATAATTCCCAGTGGGTGCCAATGAGGTGTTGTTTTCAACAATGTAATTTTTCTTTTGTTGACTGCTACAAACAATTGTCTGCTGAAAATTATGTAACTAGGGAAATCATTACGGAAGGTTCACTCGTACACACGTGAGCTGTTCTAGTTAATGAGCAGGTTGGTTTACTTTTCAGGACTCGCTACACTCCTTTTTTTTGGCAAGAAAGCTCTAAACTCTCAAGTACGTAATTGCAAATATTTATATAGTTTTCTGCTGGCACGGCGTTCCGAGTTGGATTGTTGACAATCTTATCAACAACACTTCTGAAGAACTATGTGAGCAATTTTACAATGCACCGACTATTTTAGCTGAACCTGCAATTTTACTGCAGCTACTATTTTCATTTGCTCTCACACTGACGTCATGATTTTGTGACACTTCTTCCCCAATAAAAGGGAAGCTCAGGGAGGTTTGGCTACTAAAAAATCTGATTTTATGGATGAAGCGCAAGAAGAACGTGGAAATGAAACTTCGGGGGATATCTGACGGTAGCATCCGCACCTGGCGCTCCGCTGTGGTCAGCAACTGTTTTCGACCCTGACAATCATTCCGAAGATACGTTTAAAGCACTCCAAGAATTTGTGCAGGTTTTCGAGCTATGATATGTTGCTCAATATCCTGATCCACCAAAAGTATCGTAGGATGCAGCTTTGGAGCGCTGGAAGGTCGCCAATGCAACACCTACCACGCTAAATCCAAAGCCTACTGGGGATCAGTTTGATGTTATAAAAGACTCGTGGCGTGAAGATCGCTTGGCAAAGTTCTTGGGCATGTATTCTTCTGGGCGTCTGTACTCAGATTGGAAGATTGCACAACCTGACGAACGCATATGAAAAAAGACTCTGCTGGATAGCTTTGTGTAAAGAATGAAAGAGTTCTACAAGCCAACTGAGAATCCAACTCTCATGAACTACCAATTTCATGCGTTCATGCGAGGCAAAACAGTGTCACTTCAAGTGCCTGAATTCTGATTGTACAGAAGAAGATATAGCAATTAGAGATCAGAGTTTGATTGGCACAAAAGACTGCAAAATTCGACAGGTAGCCTTGCTGAAGTCCTGTGACTTAGCTACTTACTCTAAGGCGAGAAGGCATGAAGGTGGAATCAGCAGCCAGAAGTGGAGCTGAAATTGGTGGAGAAGCAGTTCATAAGATTGGAAAGTACTCCTATGCAGCCCTAAAAAATCTAGAGCTTTTGAACAACTAGAGAAAACACCAACGCAAAAAGCAATATCATGCTTCAACTGTGGCAATAAAGTTACTGGCTCAATCAGTATGCATAGAGCTACAATCCTTCACAAAATATTTTGAGACTCCCTCAAAAATAGATAAGAATGTAACTTTCATGCACATGGTATGTTCCAGTCAAGCACCAATCAGTGCCCCCTCCCCCAGATGCAATGTAGATGTGCAAGTCATGCCTTTGCTTTCCTCGAGACACAAAATTCAACTTTGAGCACAGAGGGGAAGAAGGAAGGTCTCATAATTTTTGCAAGGGATAGTAGTTCTTATCCAGCAAAGACATCACTCTGCCATTCATGTGGTAAACGAGATCATTTTGCATCTGTATACAGAGGCTCGAGAGACGTAAAGCAAATCGATGATACTCAAACGACAAAATCAGTACCCAATGACAGCGAAGACGAGCTACAAAACTCCTGCGGTATCAATGTTTTTCGAATTAAATGTTCTCAGTCTCCACAGCCACACCTGAAATCTGGTACATCGAAAAGGTCAGATTTCAGGGTTCAAGTCATTGTAAATAACACTTTAGATTCTGTAGTAGCAGACACGGGAGCGCGTGTTAGTGTTTGTGACACGACACAAGCTAAGAAATGGGGAATTTTTCACAAATTACACCCGTCAACTAAACGGATCAAACCTTGCAACAGCCCACAAATCGCAGTGCACGGAGAGGTAAGGTGTTCAGTTACATTTAGATCTACATCCCAGTCCGTTGTGTGGCACATCATTTCAGGTTCCTGTGAGCCTATTCTAGCTGGAAACGCAGCTCTTCAACTTGGCATTATTCAATTCAATCCACGAGAAAGAATATGTCATCCTATTTTGATTGTGGACAGTGAATGCAAATCCAGCCTTCAGGATTGCCTTAGTCGATATCCATAGAACATCTCTGGACTGGGATAGGTGAAGAATCACCAAGTGACATTACATGAAGATCCCATCATCAAACCGGTGAATGTGCCCCCACGTTCCATACCCTACCATTTCCAAGACAGTGCTCAGAAGGTTCTCAATGAGATAATCACTGAAGATGTAACTGAAGAGCATCCCGCTGAGGAACCAGCACCTTGAATATCCAATTGTGTCTTAGCATTTAAGGATGGCGGATCGATTCGTATATCCTTGGATGCGCGAAATGTCAACCATGCATTAATGGCATCGAATCAATCAATACCGCGATCAGAGGATATCAAAACAAAGTTTTCAAGTTGCAATGTATTCTCCAATCTCGATTTTAAATCCACATTTTGGCAGCTCGCAATGGAGCCGTCCTCCAGATACCTCACTATTTTCCATGCCAATGGGAAACTGTATCGTTACAAAAGATTGACTATGGGTCTGAAGCCATCCCAAGGGGAGTTGAATGCAGCATTGCGACCACGTTTTGCATATATTAAGGATGTTCATCTGATCCATGAGAATTTGGTGATAGCATCTGCTAGCGGAGAAGATCACGTTCAGGTGGTTTCTGACGTCATGGAAACAGTTGCGTCTTCCGGACTGACACTCAACCCAAGCAAATGTCTTTTGGGAAAAAAGAGATCTCGTTTTGGAGTATGATTTTCAGCAGTGAGGATGTTCGTCCAGATCCTGCTAAAGTTGAGGTCTTAGAATACGTTACACCACCTTAAGGAACTCATTAGCTTTCTGTGTATGATGCAGAGCAACAGTGTTTTCATACCAAACTTTGCACGAAAATCTGTCACACTGCGCGAAATCACGAAAAGACGGGTCCATATCAAGTGGCTTAACAAACATCAGAAATGCTTTGAGGAACTGATCTCTGATTTCAGAAAGGATGTCGATATTAGACTACTAACTTACGTCTTCACAATGCTCATATTTCAGGGCTTAGGGCAATGCTTGTCCAGGGCGAAACCATTCAAAGTGCTAAGCCAGTACCCTTTGTAACTCGCACCACCCAGGATGCTGAACGAAGATATTCCGAGCTAGATCTTGAAGCTATGAGTGTAGACTTTGGTCTACGAAGACTTAGAAATTATCTTGCGGGATCACCTCACCCAGTTTGCATAGTAATTGATCATAAGCCACTTTGTTCCATCTTCAACAGGAAGAGAAAAGGCTCGACCCGTACAGAGTAAAAATTAAGACGCGACACCAAGATGTCCGCTATACAGTTAACGTTCAGAAGGGAAAAGTAAATCAAGCAGATTATCTTTCCCAGCATGGTAAGCCATTTGACCTCATCGAAAGTGCCGAGCAGAGAGAAACAATGGATTTGGATAACACCAATCATTGACCGTATCCAGCTGATGCAGACTGCTGACCAAACTAAGAAAGATCGTGTGTTATGCAAGCTTAGAGCTCCAGTCGAGAAAGGGCAAATGTTGGTTCCGAAATCCGAGTGTTGGGAACTCAGAAAATTTCAGCCCATTCTCCCAGAAATAATGGCGTCTCCGAAAGGCATACTTCTTAAAGGTGATCGCATCATTCTCCCAGACCTTTTGCAAGCAGATGCGATGTGATTGGTCCATCAAGGTAGCTATCGACGACTAAATTCTATGGAACGGATATTGCGTTCACATTTTTTTTCCATGAGATGCTCAAGAAAGTGGGTCAATTCTTGAGTACACGTATGTTACGCCATGCATTCTCAACGAAACATACAGCCGAACCTATTAGATCTCACCAGGGTCCATCTTCCTGCTGGGATACAGTTGCAGTAGATCTTTGTGGCCCCATGTCCTATGCCATCAAAGCGCAACGTAGTGGTTGTACAAGATCTAGCTTCAAGGTTCCCAGCCGCAAAGATTGTTACTTCTACTAGTGCAGAGAAGGTGCTCCTAGTTTTAGGTAATATATACGATGCCTATGGAAATCCTAGGAAACAAATATCCGATAATGGACCACCTTTTAACTTAGCAGCAATGAAAACGTTTGCAGCTCAGCGTGACATTGAAATGCAGCACATACCTCCAATGCATCCTTGAAGCCTCTTGGCAAGACAATGAAGATTGCCTACCATACTAGAGTGTGTGAGGGTGATGCTGAGCAATTTCAGAGATACACCTCATCCTAGCACCGGCCTAGCTCCGGCAACAATGATGTTTTGCGACAGCCAGGAAGGGACATTCCCTCGATCAACGGTTTCAGATGGTGAAATCATACAAGCCAAGCTGAGAGATCAGAAACAGAAGCAGGCGAGAGAAATATCAACAAATAGTAGCAAATTCCGCTCAAAAACTCCTGTTTCTGTGGGGGATGTGGTTATGGTGCGAAATCACAATAAGACAAGAAAATTTGACCCAGATTTCATGTTAGAACCGTTCACTGTGATGGATATCATTGGGAAAGGGTGTGTCTTAGTGCTTCGTAGAGATCACGATGGGGCATTATTCAAACGTAATCCCGATGATGTAAAAGTCGTTGTGGGAGAGCCATGTCCACTGGAGTAGAAAAAAACGAGAAATGAAAAGTATGAATTAAGTGAATGGCACCAACGATTTCCGGCACATGATCCCGAGAATGCTGATAATGATTATGACCCAATAGATCTTCACATTGAACACTCAGATCAAGAGGCAATCACAGAACGAGATGAAACAAATGTGCCAGATAGAAAAGACGAATACCTGCTGTGAAGAATCCACGTTACTTTAACGACGACTTTGAGACATCGATATCAGAAGTTCTTCAGACATTATGGTCATCTCTTCTCTTAAAGAAGGGAGATGAGTCATTCCCAATAGGAACTGAACATGTTGTGTTTTGCTTGATTGTATTATTCTATTATGCGCTTATTCTCCTATTGTTGCAACTTGCGTATATCTAGCACGTAGTGGGGCTTAACAGAAAAATACACGAACACTAAAGTATAGTTGAAATAGAATTCATTACCCCCCCCCCCCCCCCCCCCTGGATAGGCCCATTGACTTACTGCCCACACAGTCAGGTTTGATGTACTTCAGAAATGCTGTTTATCTTATCTTTTCCTCTGTTTCGTAGTTTATGGTTCACATTTCTTTTCGTTTCAGAGTGTGCTGATCAGAGCAGATATTGCCGAGGATGGGTACGGTACTGTAATCGACCAAATGTTAAATCCCAATGTCCTCAGACCTGCGGAACGTGCCCGGGAAGTAAGTAGTAAGGATTTCATCCGACTTACGTGACTTCGGTGCATCATGTCTTTACTAGCCAGTGGCTGCTATTTATCTTTTTGCAAATCTTCATCATACAACGAACTCTAGGAATGCTGGAGGGAGAGTTACAGAAAATCTCTACGAAATGATAGCTGACATCTATGAACGAGATCATTTACAGAACTTTTGTCAGACTATTTATCTTTATATATTTCATAACAGCTTTCATTACACATTTTGCATCGAAACAAGAAAAAGAAAGAAAGTCGTTCTGTGTGATCTACTAGTACAACCTTCCATGGTATAACGTCCAAAGATTGATAATTGCTTTTGTTACTTTGACTTAACAATTTACACGCAACCCCCCTCCCCTCACCCCCACCCCACAACCGCATGCCCTGGCCATGCAACAATGTATTTCTTGATGACTATTTGCGAAAAGGTCCATTGATCATTAAATTTAGTATTGAACAGGGAATGCTACACACTGTTAGTAAACAAGTAAATGTGTTATAAGTACAATTTTTTCGTAGGGGGTTGACAGTTCATTACTAAATTTAATCGCCGTATTCACAAATAAATGGTGCGACTCGTTTCATATTATGTTTCAGGTTGTTCTGACAGTGATTTCCGATGTCCAGGTTGGATCAGTTATTGTCGTGCACCAGGATACGATCATGTGAAGAGGATGTGTCCTAAAACATGCGGAGTCTGCAGTGAGTACCGTAATTATCTGAAAGAGCGCCCTGGCTTAAAAGAGCGCCCATTCAAATGAGCGCCTCTCTTGACAAATGACAAGTTAATTTGATGAGCGTCCCGACTTAAATCAGAGCCCCCTCAAACCAGGAAAGGGGGTGCTTATTAGGAATTTGTAATGTATAATGTGCGTGCTCACTCAGCTAGTTTATAACAATGGTGAACAAGAAAAGAATGATCATCAATCAGATACTTGTTTTCTTTGGAGAATGACATAAATCCATTCCTCACTATTGAAGGGCCACAAGATGAAGAAAACGTTTCTCCGTTTGTGGAAGTGGACGAGAATGAAGAAGAGGGTATAGACATAGAGCTTGTTTTGTTTGTCTAGGAAATGTTCACTATTGCTAGTTGTAACGAGCGCCCCGGCTTGAATGAGCACCCCATTCAAATGAGTGCCCCTCCTGAAAGGTAGGAAATTAAATGAGAGCCCCGGCGCTCATGCAGATAATTACGATAAACGTTTGTGGGATTTCATTAGACTTTGGTGAAAATCTCTTTTCGACATGACTACTCGGTGACACGTAGGTAAACACACTGTCTGAGGGAGGTGTAAGTGTCCAATTATCCTCCAATTACCCTCCCAGATCCTCAAGTAGACCGAATGAAAATGGTTCTTACTGACAAAGACCGAAAATGTAGCCGGCACTGCCTTTCCGATCTGTACAGTCACCAAGATCATTGTTGGTTTATCTCGTCCGAAAAACCCAGACATGTTTAAAATCTGAATGAAGCGCGAAACATTTGCGCATTTTCTGGTCAATTTAAGGGCCTGCTTCACTGGGTTTGATGTCGTAGATAGAAGGTCAAGGCAACAAAGTACTGGGTATTAACGGATACACGTTGAGCACAATTTCCAAGTGACCCTTTCAATCTTTATTTTTGCCCTGTCTCTCATAAGAGAAGTTAATTCGGCTCAAAATACGAGAAAGAGATTGCTGCATATAACCTTTTTCCCTGAGCACATTCTTCAATCAAACGTGAGCACATTACGTTTCATATAGTTATCTTGACAGAGCATGAGAACTACAGTCACTTTGTAAAACTCAATGTTTCTTGGACAGCGCATCATATATTTTTCATTACTTACAGCTACTACTCCCAACACTCAATCTCCACCGGTCTCAAATGGCCCGATCGGAACAGTCCAACCAGGAGGTTAGTAAAAGATGTTTCTATTTCATTGACTTTACTTGTGAATCTAGACTAGCTTAGTCGCTTTTCTCTAAAACCCCAAAAAATATACCATCAGTTTTGTATTCTGACTGCTGCCCAATTCAAATGAGACTCTTCAGAACAGGAGAGGAGAAAGAAAAAGCTTCTCTTCCGGGGGTATTGATTGACTTTCGCATTTTCCGCTTTTCACACTCTGGCTCTCGAACATATGATGAAATGGACTATGCTAGTCTATTGTGAATCTAAATGAAGGTTATCGGCTTGATTGCCGTCTCACAGGATTGAATAATGATTGAACAATAAGGTAACTGAGCTTTAGTTTGACATCGATAAACGTTATGAGATTAGATACTCTTCTTGACATTGACAATATTTTTTCTATTGAAAGAAGAAATTCAACCTCGGTTTCTCTTCTTTACTTTGCATAACGATTTGTGCAAAGGCATTTGTTGTTATGTCAGCAATTATGGTAGCACATTGTATTACTGTTGACGTTTTCAAAGTGATTTATATCAATCAACTGACCCATAAGAAAAATAAGAGTTGCTCATAATCATATCATAATTTTCTATCCACTCAAAGTGCTGAGAAAATAACTTCGTTTATTATGAATATCACTATTGAATTTGAAAACTGTTCTATGTCAGTTTAGCAGCTGCTTGCCACTTCAGAATTCTATCCTGCTATAATGGTATTACAGTAAATTATGATCTATACAAACATCTGCTCCTTCAAAAAAAAAATTTATGCACATACTGGAATCACCAGAACTCATAGTGAAGTAAAATACGTATGGCTTCGTTAGTACTGATTTCGTACCATTATGTATAACTATTTCCGCCGGTACA